>AYEL01083655.1:0-28108 GCA_000484575.1 Olivierus martensii
ATCAAAAATTGCTACAAGATTAGATTTTTTAAATTCAACCATTCATGACCAGATGAAATGCTGATATTTGGGTTCCGCATGTTCTCAACGAAAGATTTGCTCCATCGCATCAATATCCGATTTGCTGTTCAAACGTGAAGAAAATGATTTCTTTTTTAAGCAGATCATAACCGTTGATAAAAAATGCATTCTTTATAACAAAGTTGAACACAACCGATCATGGTGTTTGTGCAGTTAGTGCTATATACTAGCGCTAACTGATGTTTTTCAAAAAACATCAGTTAGTGCTAGTATGTCAAAAGTGCATCAGTCTAAGTTAGCAGTTCCCAAAGCATGATGCATATACCCCCCATCAGTGTGTAAGAAATTTTCAGAGATTTTTTTTGCTTGTCATAATACATGTCTGTTGAATGCGGTGCATGGCATTATTTTTTTACTGATAAAGGAATGAGTGATTAAAAAAGTTTGGATATCACTATTCTAGGCTTCAAAGTATTAAGCCTAATCAAAAATATAACAAGTATATTTCTATTTCACAGACTGTATAGCACTATTAGCAGTTAAAAATAAAGTTTTATTAAACTTTTTACAAATATTTTCAGCAGTTATGCCATCCTCAGGTAATGTTCGTCTGTGAAATACAAATATAAGCATAAGCAGTGGTCTAGCAGTTTATATAACAAGCAGTTTATATTTGTTATATGTATTAACAAATATAATTTGTTATATGTATTATGTGTTGTGTATAATATCAGTGAAATGTAACTACAGTGGTACATCGGAAAACGCCCACTTTGGAATAAGTCCTTTGGAATATGATTTATTCGCATGCTAGAACTTGTATGAGTTTGTTGTGTATTCTCTTAAAAAAACATTCCTTATATAAAACTTGCAGAGAAGTATCATCCCAACAAACCCAAATAAGTTGTAATAGTATTGTCTGGAATGACCAGACAATGTCATATTTCTGAAATATCCTAAAGAGAAGGCAGAAGCAAAGTTCTTTGGACAGATTAATAGTAAAAGTTAAACCTGGTGAGCCTGAACAATGTCCAAAGTAAAGAAAAGAAACAGAATATAGAAAAAGAAAAACACCAGAATTTCAGATTCCTGAAGATTTTTGGAAGTGGACTCTCCTTCCAAACAATATCATCTCCTCCTCCTCCCTTCTCAGCACTATCCTAGTAGGCACTCAACTTTTCTCAGCAAGGTAGTGAGGTTAAATTTTTATTTATTTCATCTACTGTAATTGCTTTTGTATTTTTGTATTTTAGTATAAGCATGTGTTTAAATTATTTTATACAACTCCATCAATATATAATATGCCAATAACAATAGGATTTTTTTCATGGGAACAGATTAATTACATCATCAATTATGGGAAAAATTCATTTGGTATATGTCCTGTTTGGTATAAGTCCAAGGATCTGGAAAGGTTAAAGACATATACTGAGGTATCACTGTATAATAAATCTTTCCAGTAACTTTGTAATTTTAAATACAAACCATTGTAAATTCGTTTATCATCACTGATATGTACTTTTATAATTTTTACTTTTGCTTGCTGGACTATAATTAAAAGACAATAATTATAATTAAAGACAATAATTTCTGATTGAAAAAGGAATTCCTTTATATTTTTTCCTCTGACAATCTTTTTGAAAGTTTATAATATGGAAAGACAACCATGTTAGTTCATTCAGATTTGTTGATTGAGTTTTCATGATTAATATCATTAATCAATATAAGAAATTTAATATTAATGATGATCTGATAGTTTTCTATAGAAAAAGAATATTAAGAGAGTATTGCAAAGTAAGCAACTCATATTGTTTTCATCATCATCAGAAATAAATTTAACATGCCAAAACAAAATCATAAAGGCATTTATAAGGTATCAAATTAACAAGAGTTTACAATATTGCTACATGAGATTATACTATGATGATTCAGTGGTATAACAATGTGTAATTTTGTTATATCAATTTCTAAAACTGAATCTGGTGTTTTCTTCTCATAATTTTTTCAGATTATTTTATATAAACAATTTTGAATACATAAGTTGTAATGAAAAATTTCCTTTTTATATATATCACAGAAACAATCTAACAGAATGACTTTACAAATATTAGAGTTCATCTGGCCAAGACTTCTTAAATTTGGAAGTAAGTGAATTTTAAATCTAACAATATAAAAAAATAAACAGTATAGTTAGGAAAAAAAATAACAAAATTCTTAGGATTAAATAATGCTAAATAAATGAATACATAAATGAATTTCAATTAATAAATTGTCAAGACAAACAAAGTTAATTTATTTTAACTTAAAAAATAAATTATTTAATTATTTTATTTAAATTATAAGTTATTTAAAAAAAATAATACATACTCCCAATTTTCCTAATTTGAAATGTACAATTATTAATGACACCATTATTGCTTTCTTAAATATTTTACAATGCATTAATAAAAGATTAAAGCAAATTTATACATTGTTATTCTATAATATTGCAATTATCATGATCCACTTAGATCATAATGTGATTTTTTGAACCCCAGTACTTGCTATAATGGGGTTTAGCTGTATGTTGTCTCATTACATAATAAACTGTACAACAATTACTTTTTTTAGTCTATAGATTTTAAAATTTCATGCCATCTTCTTCATAATTTATTATTATAATTTTTCATTAGAAATTCATCAAAAAGAAATTAATCTTTAACTCAGTTTAAGGAATCAATTCAGATCAGTAATGATATTCTACAGATTAGATAATGATGTTTGCCAAATGAATTTAGCTGGAAGACAATAATCCTAATCCTTAATTTATATTTTTCTGATAGCAAGTCCAGAAAGAGTAATAGATAATTTTTCCTTTAACTAAATACTTAAAAAATAATATAAAATAAAAAAGAAGAAATAGGTTAAGCTTAATATACTGGTTCAATTCATCACAATAAAATAAAATAAACAACATATAATATTTATTTCATACTAGTTATTTTCCCTTATAAAAAAAGAATTGTTAAATATAGAATTCTTTTAGCCTTCATAGAATATATTATATCAATTTAAATTTTTATAAATTCATTTATATTATATATCTGAATATGAATCTTCTGCTTTTTAATTCTATAATTATCTTATATTGAATAAAATACAAATCATTTGCACTTTATTCCCTTTAAAAAAAATAATTCCTTTAGATAATTTTCTATAATAAATAACCATTTTTAAAAATAGCTTATCATTTGGTACAGTGGTAATTACTAATTTCACATTGCTTAATAGCATGTTAAATTTGTAGTTATAAAGAAAAATTTTAATAAAATACTTTACTTTTAAAAACTTTTATACATTATCTGATTTTGAATTTTTATTTAAGCTGTTTATTCAATTTTATATAGTAATTAAGATATTTTCATACCATAATCATCTCTCTATATTTATTAATAGATTTTGAAAAAGTTTCATAAAAAAGCATATTGAAATCTTTTAACAAATAATTATATAATTAGAAAATAAGTATTAGAAAGTAAAATACAGGTGCTCCTTGAGTTATGAACATAATTCATATGTAAGTTTTGTTAGTAATTCAGATACTATTGTTTTTTGGCACTTTAAAATATTGAAATAACTTTATACACCAGTTAGAAGTTTTTAAGATCTGAATAAAAACTTTGATTATAAAACTAGGATTTTTTGATTTAATTACTGCTATCTTGAAATACTACCATAATATGTTAACTAACTGTGTAATTTTACATAATATTGATTTCTAAAGCATTCAGCCATCATACTATTTAAAATTATTGTAGAGTTTTTGAAATTTCATTAAATTTGAAAATAAAATTTCATATTTGTAAGTAAGCATGTTCATAATTCAAGGAGTGCCTGAATTAATTAAACTTGAATGAATTAAAATTTATAAAAAAATAGAAATATTTTATTAAAACTAGAAATGATGTTCATTCATCACAAATTCTGATTCCAATACCATAATTTCAGTACATTGAGAAAATTTCTGAATCAGGATATTATTACAATTTGATTACAATATATTATCTGATAAAAAAAAACTTGTAAAAATATAAAGATTTCTTCTCAAATGTGAAGTGTTACAAAACTAACAAGAAAATATACTGGACAATATGATAGAATTAAAATTTAAAATTTGAAATATAAAAAGCAATTTGGAAACTATCCAAACTTGAAGAGTCATAAATCATGATTTTCCCAATCACATTTATTGCCTTTATATGATTGCCCTATCCATTCACTCAACATCTTCATGATCTTGGATCATGAAGATTCATGTCCAAAATAGAGAACTTGTTGAAAGATGTCTAACCATTTCTGTTTAATATAGTGATTTGAACCTTTTATTAAAATTAGTAATAGTAATAATTATAACAGTTGTCATTCTATCAGATCTATACCAAGCTATAACTCCACAAAATCAAACCAGTTGTCCACCATTGAGAACTGAGCTATTTGAGAACATTAGAAAGGAAATTTCCTACCTAGACTCTGAAGAGAGGATAGTCAAGTGCTAGCCATTGATCTCTCTTTATGAAGACAATCAATCTATAATCTTTGAAACCAGGCATTTTTCCATGAAGCAAAAATCCTATTTTAATCGTTTTTCTTATTTTATAATTGAATGTTTATGGAATCTAATCATTTAAACCTTTTTAAAAATAATTTTAATTATTATGATCTTTTTATCAGATATTGCTTTACAATATATTTATTTGTTTTTCTTTTAGCATATTTTAACTTACTTTTATATGAATTAGACTGTTTTTATAAATTTAATTTTTATAGTTATATCTATTTTCCAAATTATTGCTGTAGTTACTTGTTTTATTTGGATTTATCAAATTCTCTTTTATATAGTGTTTGTGAGTATTTTTGTTTATTATTTTTCATATTGTTCTCTTTTTACAAATGTGTTTCACTGTCTTTATTTGCATGAATATTATATTTAGCATATTTTGACTCAGCCAACCCTTTTATCGTAAATCAAAACAATTTACAAATTAGTCATAATAACCATTATTATATTGACTGGCAATTAGTTGCCTTGAGTGAAAAACTTGGGTAATTAAAACTTTCCAGAGCTTTTTTTTTAATAACAGCTGAATTTTCAGCAACTTTTATAATAACTAATAATATACATATTTCTGCTAACAAGTAAAGCAGGAAACACATTTTTTTTCTTTTAGAAAATGTTTATGATTTGTCTGAAATATGAAATTTTGTATGATTATATAATTTTGATAATTAGGTGTTGAATTATATAAAAAAACATTAAAAATCAACCATCTTATAAAATTTATTATTATAAAAAGAAGAGCATTAGATGGAAAATAAGATTTTATATAAGAAAGATTTATCTTTAATCTTTAAAAAAAGAAATTATAAATAACATTGTAATCTATTTGTTGGTTAGGTAGATTAAGCTGCTATATCGCATGAGGGATATACTGTATCTGGTGGTGGCCACTTGTAGAACCCATCACAGGTTGACCAACACCCATGATGGGATCAACCGGATGGTTGAAGGATGGGATTCAATGGACTGGACACGGATCCCTCCTGAAAAACTGGAGGTGTGGGACCCAGACTTGAAACCAGATCCTCCAAGGTGGTAAACCAAAGCTTTATCACATGGCCATCTGGCCAACATAATCCATTTGTCTGACTTCAAGCATTGCTGTGCAGAAAAATACTTCACCATGATTAAATTAAATTTATATATTAATGAAATAGTCTCAAGTATGCATTTTCAAATGCTATATATCAAAAATGTGCAAAATGAAAGAGATATAGACCAAACATAACTAAATCAATCAGATGATCAATTTTGATTTCTTTTAAAATTAAGAGAATATTTAATCCTTTCTTGCACCTTGCTTCTCTAGTGATAATATACAATTCAATGCACTAAATAACTTTAACATTTTAACAAAAATGTAATGCATCTGTAATATGTTGATTCTTGCAAATAGCATCTATATAATAGTAAAGACAATGTCTATAAGTGTCAGCAATAATTATTAAATTGGCATGTAGAAAATCATAAAATTTAAATTTTATGATAAAATGTGAAAATTCTTGGATTTCAAGCTATTATATTACATTTTCCATATTTCCTCTGATGCCTTGATCTAATATAAATAAAAATATTAAATTCTGAAAAATTATTTAAATATTTTAAACTTAGAGAATTTCCTTTTCTTATATTCTATTTCAGATAATCATCTTATCCATTTAATATTGTCTTTCTCCAAAAAACAACAACAACTTGAGATTAAATGAATTGAACTATTAATAAATTTACTCTGTCATTACAATACATGGATAATTTGCAACTATTTTTTTTTATATATTTTTAAAGTACAAAATTTTTATATACTATTATTTACAAACAAAACATTTACATTAAAAATATCATAACAAAAGCTTTTATAATTACCTGATCATCCACCATTAAGGACATAAGTGCTGGTAGAAATTTTGTGACCAATTGAACATCCTACAAACATTTTTAGTAAAAATCATTATTTTTATCTATAAGTAAAATTTTTAATTATTGAACAATATGTATTTTATATTTTTTAAAGTATAACTATATTTATTATTTGACATTGCTTCATTTTAGTTTGAAAGAACTTATGTTTATAACAAAAATTTTAAAGCAATTTAATAAATGACAGCTCAAATACAACTTTATCAAATTATTTAAAAAATACAGGAATCCCTTGATTAGTGAGGTTAATAAATCCTCGCAATATACCGCATATATCAACAAATTTAAAACATTAAATACATAAAATACTTACTAATTTATCTGGAATTTTAGTCTTTGATGAATTATTTCCTAAAATAAAAAATTTCATTATATTGTAGAATTAAACAATAATATATTCTATGTCAAATTAATATAACATAATAATTGTCTTTGATTTTTTGTTAAAAAAATACCGATGGAAACATATTTAATGCACATATGCTTAATATATTTTTGCTATAATACGTAACCAACTTTACTATCCATCTCCAAATAATTTACAGATATCCACTATTATGAAATTGACACAATGTCTTGCGATCTGAAATGGACGGCACTGTATAGTATGATACTGTATATATCATTTTGTTTTTATCATAAAAATTCATTTTTAATATATAAAACAAAATATAAATATAACTGTTTTCTCAATTCTAAGATATCTTCGATTTTTTTTATTTTTTAATTTCTTTAAAAATCGGGATGTATTTTATGATTGATTATCAAAACAAACTTTTCATTGTCTAATTTGAAGGAATAATAATTGTTATATTGGTTACAAATAACAGGATTTTTCCAACAACAGTTAACACTCAAATAATACAATGATCACTGTATTAATATACAATTATTAATTAAGCACATTAACAATATTAAAAAGGGTGGAGAAAAATGCTTTCAAAAAATTTGCAAAGTAATAAATGGGACCAAAAGAGATATATTAAGGTAAGAAATTATGGTTTTGGAAATCCTGATTATTCGCTATATGAGTATTGAAGGTATTAGCAGATGTATATATAAAAAAAAAATGTATTTTGAGTATAATGAAATACATTTTTCATATGCAGATGCATTTAAAAAAATTTTCATTATAATCAACGTTTGCAAGCAGCACCAAAACCAGGGCAAATTAAGTGAGATTTTTCCCCTAAACACAAATAATGATTTGAAAATCCCTTTATACTTCTTATCCTTGATGTCAAATTTTAGTTTTACTCATTGGATACAGAGTTATTTTCTATTAAGAATTCAATATTAATAGTTCATTTCTGATTAAAGAACATTACAGATATATATATCTAATATAATATTGATTTATCCCAGTTAAACAAATATATTTAATTTTACTGAAATTTAATTTACAAGAAAAAATCTTACACACAAAACTTTTGAAGTTGAATAATGCATAATCTTATTAACATTATCAGAGATATAATTTAAGCCATTTTATATATAATAGTTCAAAATTTTTTAAATAATTTATTTATAATTCAAGTTGTTCATTTTTTATAAATATTAAACCATATGGTATATTCTGTAAAATTTAAAAACAAAATATAATTTACTTTAAAGAATTTAAATTTGAATATTCATATGCTGATAGGCAATAGATATAAATTGACATTTTTTATTGAGTTTGAAGATTATATTTAAACACACAACATGGGATTTATAAGATTTTGTTAATACAGGAATCCCTTGATTAGTGCAGTTAATAAATCTTCGGAATACATCACATATATCAAAACCACACTAATCAAACTAAAAAACCAATTGGGAATATATGTATTTTTTTTCCCCTCTCAAAACGTATCCATATTGCATTATATGTACTTTAAATCATTAAGTCTCTCAAAACGTATCTATATTCGATTGCTTAAGTAATATACTGCTTTGAACGGTATTTAACTAGATTGTGAAAATAATCTTTAGCACTAATAAGCAGACTAATTACACTAAAACATTAAATAATTCTTTAATCAGAGGAGCACTTTCAGCTTATGCATCATCATCAACTCTTATACAGCATTCTAACATTTTTTGGAACAAAGAATACAAATTTAGAATAATAATGTACAATTCTATTTGGAAGAACATAAAGTTTAAATCTTATAAATATTTAAATCATTTCTTTTTTTTGTTCTTAACATGTGCTCTCTGGATTTTTTAAAGGGAGTATGTTACATAAAAAACATAAGTAAAAAATTAAGAATATAATGAAATATAATAAAAAAACATTTTTTAATCCATGAACTTAAACAAGAGAAGTAGCGGTGGAAGAAATTTTAGTCATGATTAGTGCGGGGTTTAAATCCTCGCAATACACCGCAGATATCAAAACCGCACTAATCAAACTAAAAAATAAACTATAAAACCAATGGGAATAATTATAATGAATCCTGGAAAATATCAAAATTAGTTAATAGGAATAATTATAATGAATCCTGGAAAATATCAAAATTATAAAATATGTATTTTTTTCCCCTCTCAAAACGTATCCATATTGCATTATATGTACTTTAAATCATTAAGTCTCTCAAAACGTATCTATATTGCATTAGATGTACTTTAAATCATTGAGGAATATATATAGGTATTTAAAAATTTATAGTAAAAATTAAAATTTATTTTTCACCAAAAAATTTTTTTTACAAAATTGCATAAATTTGTAAAAAAATAATCCAGTACTCCATATCTACGGACGTGCAGTGGAACTGAAGTCAAGGCTGGATATAGATATAATATAGTAATGGCTATTATTAGGTAGTTGCCATTCACGCTAAATTTATTAATAAATAGAATTACGAACGAATTTAAAATATAACAATTAAATGACGAAAGTCGTAATATTAACAGAATTAAAAAATAAATAAATTTATTGCAGTGCAGGCTACAAGCATCGAGATTCAGTTGCCAACGCTTCAAAATGTTTGCAAAAAATAATAATAATAATAATTGCACTTGTTGAAGCGCACTAATCAAATTCGGCATGCATATATTAATGGATAGCCTCAAATTTTTCTGTGCACCAATCAAAACCGCATTATTCAAACCCGCACTAATCAAGAGATTCCTGTACCTTCTTAAAATTTTGTGTATTTAATAAACAGTTACTTGCCCTAATGGTTTGGAGTGGAACAGCTGTGGCATTGATCAAACATGTGACAGTATAAAAATCAAATCTGAGAAAAATAAGGAAAGAAGGGTTCCTGGTTGCTTTTGTCCAGAAGGCCTAGTAAATATTGATAATCAGTGTCGACCAGTTACTGATTGTACTGGTAAGTATTAAATGTAAATTAGTTATCTTATATTAATTAAAATACAATAAAGTATTTAAACTGTGAAATTTTAAACAGGTATTATATAATTTCAATAATTTTTAAACTACAGGTATCCTTTCATTAGTGCGGGTACTAAACTCGCACTACACCGCATATATCAAAACAGCACTAATCAAACTAAAAAACAATGGGAATAATTATAATGAATCCTGGAAAATATCAAAATTTTAAACTATAAAACCAATGGGAATAATTATAATGAATCCTGGAAAATATCAAAATTAGTTAATAGGAATAATTATAATGAATCCTGGAAAATATCAAAATTATAAAATGTATTTTTTCTCTTTCAAAACGTATCTATATAGCATTACACGTACAGTCGGTTCTCGTTATTCGTGATAGTTACGCTCTGTAAATTCTTCGCGGATACTGAATTAGCTAATACTGGAACAATTGTGCCTATGGAAAATATAGGTTCCTGCGAACCTTTCTTCCCAAGATTTTCAATGTTGTTTATTTAAGTGTATTTTTTGTTTAAAGACACCTTATTTAATATGTATTACAGCATTTACAAATAATTACAGTATATGCAATGTATAGTACTAAATACAGTATTACAATTACGTAATCTTACATTTTTTAAACAGTAGCTATGTAGTAAATAAAATCCTATTTCTGGTGAATAGTTGTTTGATGCGGCTGCTAACACATTGTCTTTCGGAAATGTGGTTTAAAAACTGCGTCAGCTTTATCTGAGGCGCTCTTTGCTTCATATCTAAAATCTTGGTTAGTTTTAGTTTTGTTAAGCTGCCATATCCTCACGGGATATTCTGTATTTGGAGGTAGCCAATTATACAGCCCATCACAGGCTGGCCAATACCCATGATGGGGAGAACCACATAGTTGAAGGATATGGTTCAACGGGCCAGTCCCGGACCCTTACTGCAAAACTGGAGGTATGGGACCCGGATTTGACCCGGTTCCTCCAAGGTGATAAGCCACAGCATTACCACACGGCAATTTGGCCGACCTAAAATCTGGCATAAAGAGAAAATGAGCAGGAAGTAAATTTAAGCAAAGGGCACATTCTTCTGTGGACTTGAGAATGATATGAACAGACTTATCCTATCTGCGATCTGTGGAATAAGCAAGGATAGGTAATCAGACTTTTTCGGCAGAACAATAAAGAAACTACATTTGGTAACAAACAATTTCTATTATTAGAGAAACAAGGGAGAGTTTACATTGGTAACATTATTTTCGTCGATCAGCTGGAATCCACGAATAAGAGCGATAGCTCAGCGAAAATCGATTTTTTGGTTGCAAATAAATTTTCGCGAATAGTCGACTACACAAATACGGAATCTGTGAATAACGAGAATCCACTATACTTTAAATCATTGAGGAATATATATAGATATTTAAAAATTTAGAGTAAGAAATAAATTTATTTTTCACAAAAAATTATTTTTTACAAAATTGCATAAATTTTGTAAAAAAATAATTACATGTCCGTAGACATCAAGTACTGGAGAGGAATTGAAGGCAAGGCTGGCTATATAAGTAGACATCCAGTACTGGAGAGGAACTGAAGGCAAGGCTGACTATATAATATTGTAATAAATGGCTATTATTAGGTAGTTGCCATTCATGCTAAATTTATTATTAAATAAAATTACGAACGAATTTAAAATATAACAATTAGATGACGAAATCATAATATTAAGAGAATGAAATAAATAAATAAATTTATTGCAGTGCTGTAATCATATAGACCACAATCCCCGAGATTCGGTTGCCCACACTTTAGAGGGTTTGTAAAGAAATCGCACTTGTTGATGCGCACTAATCAAATTTGGCACCATATATATTAAGGAGTAGTCTTAATTTTTTCTCGCACTAATCAAAATCGCATTATTCAAACTCGCACTAATCAAGAGATTCCTGTACAGTAATATCTCGAAGTTACGCGATAGGTAAGACCGACATAAGTCGAATTCGCATAAATCGGAATATAACTTTACATATAAATATGGTTTAATTAGAACCAAGGAATAAAAAAAAACTAGTTTAGAAGAAAAATATTTAATAAAATTGCAGTTCTTTAAACAATAAATGAGATACGTAAAAAAATATTCACTTTTACTTAATTATCACACCATAATTTCAGCATTTTTTCCATATCAGCAATAATACATACCATGACGTTTATGAATTATGCTTGAGGTCAAGAATTGAGCATTTTTCACCGTATGGAGAATTCCTTCATTATCTCTTATGATTATACTTACTGTGATTTCTCCGGTAGTTTAAACTTCTTTGCCAATTTAGAAATTTTCATTCTGTTATCAAAATCTTTGATAGTGTTAAGTTTACATTCTAAAGATATCTTGTCGGCCAGGTGGCTGCGTGGTAAAGCTTTCGTTTACCACCCTGGGGATCCGGGTTCAAATCCGTTTCCCAAACCTCCAGTTCTTTCAGGAGGGGTCCAGGCCCGGCCCGTTAAACCCCATCCTTCAACCATCTGGTTGACCCCATCATGGGTGTTGGGCAGCCTCTGATGAGTTCTATATGTGGCCAGAATATCCCATGAGGATAAGGCGGCTTAATCTAACTAACATAACCAAAGGTATCATAATGATTTTCTTAATAGGTGCAGGAGAATCAGATTTACTTTGTTTAGATGATATTATTATTATTAAATAGAAGGGACTGTACACATAGGCTTAGTCCAAAGGAGAAAAGGAAGGAAGAGAACAAGTAAAGCAGAAAGAATCCTAACTATAGGAGTGGGCTAGGCTACTAGAGGAAGAGAGAGGAGTTAGCAACCAACACCGCAAAGATCCAAGAGCGTCCGTAGTCGCATTAATTAACAATAATACAACAACGTAAATTTACATACGGCAAGATGTGATCCAATAATAACTTCGGCACAAGAATTCCGTTAATAATTGAAACATTTTTGAACAGATGGAAAGATGTTCAGAACATTAAATCTTGATAGGTTATACATCCGGAAAATCTTGAGAATTGTCTGTTGTACAAAACAGTTACAGATGGAAAGATGTGAACCAGTTCAAAGCTTCAGCTGGAAAAAAGAATCCTATCATTTTCTATTTAAAAAGATAAGAAGGTAGAAGTAAAGATGCACTAAACAATAAAACGTTTAGATGATATAGATTTTAAGGGTTTAGAAAACATATAACAAAATAATCTTAATTTTCGTCGATCATAGAACCGTAATCGTGCGCATAGAGTTTGCGCGAAACACGTGCAATGCGTATCACAGCAAAGATAGCGTGCAACAGTATTGCTAAACGAAAAAATCAAGAACCCGTAACTCCGAATTCGCGTAAAGGCGAGTTTCCACTGTCCCGGTTTCACCGACCGGTATTGCCGAGTATCCTGAGGCCTGATACTGAACACTATCGTTGGCCTTGAAGCTATCGTTATGACGTCAATGAACGAGAAATCGCTGGAGATCGCGATACTCAACTTTGTCAACGATCTCTGCCGCTACCGATACGTCGTTCACTACAGTCGTTAGTGATCGACAGGGTAAAGTTAGCCTTTGAGTTTCAACATCACATCGATTGTGCTAAGATCGCTGATAATCCATTATTACCTTACTTTATATATTTAGAAATGAGATCGCTTTGAAGAGAACGTGTATTTCGCGACAAGACAAATGCTTTAGAATTGCCTGATAATACATTCATTTCATTATTTCGGTTAACGAAATCTTTATTTTTAATGCTTTGTGACGATCTTCGAGACTTACTTAAGCCTTTGACGATGAGGAGCACGGCACTTTCTGTAGAACATAAGTTAAGCATAAATTTCGTAAATTAAAATTTTAAATATAATTTTAACCATTCCTCTCTCATATTATCTAATACTAATTCCCGATTTTGGATATAATATATTAGGTAGTAAAAGAATTAAGAAGTAGCTATATATCGACGACTATTAATTAATTCTTCCCATTCTTTTTGTCTATCCTTCGCTGTTTAAAATATTGATTTATTTTTCCTATTGACAAGATGGTGAGAGGAAATAAACAAAATGAGAGCATAGTGAGAGAAAATAAACATTTATTGTACTAATTTCTTAAAGTTACAAGCTTAAATTTTTAACTGTATGTAGGAAATACACGGTTTTTTACCTGTCTAGAGATTCCTATGGATATCCGTATAATCTATCATTATTTCAAATTGTTGTAGTGACGCTTTCGAAGCACGTTTATCGCTTTCTTTATTGTAACATATTTTCTCTAAACATTTTCTGGAAAAAGTATTATACAAGTAGTTCTTGACTTTATGACAGAGTTCAATTTCAAAAATTTTGAACCTTATTGTTGTAAGTTTGAAGATCAAAAATTCCTAAAATTTATGGATTTCTTGCTATTAAGTTTACTAGGACATTATACAGGGTGTGCCAGCTAAATCCGGACAAAATAAACAATTTAATTAAACAAAATTTGATCCCTAAAGTCTGTTATTTCAAATTTTTACAAGTAAAAGTTTTAAAGTTCTTAACTGTAATATATTAGGATTTTCTAGAAAAAATTAAAAATTATAGTGTTGTGTGTGTAAAAACCCAAATTTATGTTATAACTCAGTATTTATTATTGTTGTTAGTAATAATTGTCATACTGCTTCACATTTAGTCAGCTAAAGTGAAGCAGTATGATATAACTATAACAGAATCACGAAATGGAATTCGTGATTCCGTTATAGTTAGAATGTCACTTGAGAATGGTGTCAAACCGAAAACGTTTGCAAAGTTATGAAAATAAAAATTTTTCTCTACTGCAAAAAAGTGCTGAACTTATGTTTAATTGAAATAAGAGTTTAAGCAGTTTATATAGGAAATCCTTGAACGTATATTAATATTTTGATAATTAAAAATACATTATTTTTATTTTATATATGATGAAGATAGTTTAATCATATACAATAAACTTAATAAATTAGGTTTAAAATTGAGAAAAAATAAAAAATTAATAATAAACTATAAAAATCTAGAGCTTCACTACAAACCACAAAAATAATTGATGCCCTTGATTTTGTAGATGACCTTGCATAAATGCAACAAACTATTTTTAGAACTGATAAAATCTATTATGCAAATGCAAAAAGCATTTAGTAGTCACACAGTTTTAAATTACTACATGGCATTTTCTTATTAAAAAATAATGGCATCAATGCATAATTGGTTCAGTGCATCAGATGGTCACTAGAAAGTTAGGAAAGTAAAAATTTTTCCAAAATTTTTTTTAAATTTTGTAATATATTTTTAAGTATTCAAAGAAATGTATCAAATTGATATAGCATGATTGTTGCTGGGTTAACTGTATAATTTTAATAACTAAAACTTTATAACAAAGTATTAAACGTTAACAGAAACATGGATTTATAACAGTTTGTAAGACATTTGTTCAATTATTACTATTTTTAATAAACATTAAATTTCTAATAGTTTTAAAAATAAAAAATTAGTATATTTTTATTATAATATGGAATATAATCCAGCTTTTTTATTAGTTTTTAGCTCCGTATAATATAGCTTAAAAGTAAATAAGATTTTATACTATATTATATGGAGCTAAAAACTAATATAAAAGCTGGATTATATTCCATATAGATCGTAGTAAATAAGATTTTATACTATATTATATGGAGCTAAAAACTAATATAAAAGCTGGATTATATTCCATATTGTAATAAAAATATATTATTTTTTATTTTTAAAACTATTAGAGAAATCTAATGTTCTGAATCTGAATTAAAGAATCTAATGTTATATGATTATTCGTACATTAACTGTATATAACATGACACCTACAATTTATTGATAAAATCTTTGAAGAAAAAAAACTAGTAGTACCAAATGTTGCAGGACCAACATTTGGTACTAAATAAAACTAAAATATTCGTAAAGTGATAGAATAATTTATTAAAAAAAAAAAAAAAAAATCTAAAGAATCTTTCCAAGCTAATGGATATAATCGTGCCACGTCTTTATATTCAATTTTTTAAATTATTTATAAATAAACAAGATTACTTTAATTAATAAAATTTCCTGATATTTATAATATCAGATTTTGAAGTGTACGTTTTTACTATATTATTTACTTTATTCAAATTTTTTAAAACTTACCAGTTAAATCTTCAATATTATTGTTCCTAAGGGACAGATTCTTTAATGAGTAATATACATCATTATTGAAAACTGGAACTTTTTCTAAATGGTTGTAACCAAGATTGACTGCATTCAATTTATTTAAATACTTGAAAAAAAAAAAAAAAAAAAAGATTACATAGCATAAATTAAATTATTATATAATTTATATTTTTAATTAAAAATTTATAAAAAAATTAATTTTAAATATAAAATAAAAATTATAATAATAATAAAAATAATAATAATAATATATTATATAATAAATGGCTAAATTTAAAAAAAAAACATGCTTTCTTGATTAATAAATTGAATCTGACATTATTACTAAAATTTAAATGATTTAATATTAGGGCTATAAATTGTAATTTGTTATATAAAATTCACTTAACAAATTTGCCTGTTGTCAGGCAATATATTATCTAATTCCTTTGAAAATATAATTATATTCAAAATTTTAATAATAATGATAAATAATAACAATAATAATAAACATGCAGAGGAACCTTAGTTAATGATCTTAGTTATTGTTTTAAATTTCAATTTTTATCAATTTTTCAACTCTGAACTCAAGGGATCAGTTTATATAAAAGTATATATAGTAATTTGAGAATATTAGACAATTGGCATTATCAGACTCCATTCCCTCTATTTTTCTGTTCATAACAGTCTATAGCAATTAGTTTCTTTAAAGATAGAAGTTACATCTTCACTTTAATTTGACAGCTATATGTACAGTATTTGTATATATATTTTTAATGGCAAATGATACAGAAACTTAAAATTATACATAAAGTAATATCATTTATATGATTTGGGCACATTTTTCAAAAATTAGAAAGAATAGAAAAAATAAAATAAATATCTTATTACTTTTTATTTTTGAATTAAAATCTGTGGTAAAAATTTTTTCTGTTCATCCCAGGATTGCCAACAATGTCATTTTGACCCAAAGACTTTGGGTTTTGAACTCATTCTTCGGGCTTCAGGTTTCAAATAAAATTATTCAGATTTTCTAAAAATTATACTTATGGACAAAAAGTTAGTCTTTTTTTAATAAACATTAGTTAATTTGTTACTTCACATTCTAAATATATGTTTATGTTGTAATCACCTAAGTAGAGTTTATTGCTTGATTTTTATGTATGAAAATATATTATGTTATCAAACAAATAAATTTTTAGTTGTTTTGTTTTATAAATATTGTAATTTATTAAAAGAATTTTTATTTTTTATATTTAAAAAATTTTATTTTTCTTATTTACAAAAAGAATTTTTGTTTTTTTATCACGATTGTTATAAAATTATTAATAAATATTAATATATTTCATCATCTTGGCTTTTCTTTGTGTGAAAATTATTTGAAATAATATTTATTCAGGTCAGCATTGACTCGATGTTGGCAACCCCAGTTCATACAATTATGCAGCACATTTCAAAACTTTATTTCTTTGAATGGGAAAATATAACTTTTTCCTGGAAATATCTAATTATATTCCTTTTCATATGATATTTCATATTGGTTCTTTTTTAATAATTTTAGAGATATTCAGAAATAAAAGCATTAATTTTTAATTAAATAATAGATATCATATGATATTTCTATTGAACATTCATTTTATTCTCAAAAATCATGAAAGAAAGAAAAACCTACAAAATATGTTTCATATTAATTTCTTAAAGTACTTAAAAAAATGAGTGAGAACATACAATTAAAAAATGCTTGATTAGATGTTTTCCATAATAGAAAAATTATAACAAAAAATATAAAAAAATAGAAATTTGTATAAAATAATTCTGACCACTGGGTGAAGAAAAATGATCAAAATCCAAATGTTATTATGCTATGCTAAATATTAAAAATAATTGCTTACCTGAAGACCATTGCTTGATTTTAATTTATTATGACTAACATTAAGTGTCTCCAAATTTGGAAACAGTTTCTGAAATAAATTTTAAAATTTCAGATCAGCATATAAAATTTATATATTCATCTGAACATAATAATTATATTAATTATTTTTATACATTCAGTTTATTAATATAACTATATATGTATATATCATATATACACCACGCATATTATTAATTATAATGTAATCCGTTTATAACAAACCCACAGAAATAACAAGTTTTAGTTTGTTATGCAGAGTGTTTGTTACAGAGAAGTAACCATCAGAAAAACAACTCTGTATGCTGGAGGTAAAGGGCACAATGTCCATTTTTTTCAATAATGGAATAGTGCTATTAGTTTTCTGTACTTTCATTACAGTACACAGAGTACAGGGCACTAAGTCCTACTTCAATAAATAATAAAGGTAAATGGCACTATGTCCACAAACTTCTTTTAACATGTTTTAAATTTAAAAAGTAATAAACCTTAAAACCTATAATATTATAATTTAAAAGTCAATAGTCCAAAGAATAAATGTACAAGGGTTTATTGAAAAATATTCATTAACAAGCAAGCTAGAAATAAAGAAAAAAAAAACATTTAAACTGCTCTCCTGTAAAATTTCACTTTAGTGACATGGTGCACTCTACCTCCAGCATACAGAATTAGAGATGTTTAACAAATTTGTGAAGGTACAATATGACCACAAATTTTGATGTTCTATGGTAGGTTTAATTTAACAGCAAATAAAACAAGTCACATTATTTTGAAAGTTTTAAATTCAGGAGGATTGTTATTTTTTCTGAAGAGTAGGTTTATGTACTGATCTGTAATTCCATTATCAATTTTGTGTAGATTGTCAAAAACAGTTTCATTCTGAGAAATATCAGAATTTTCAAAATAGAGTTTTAGTGTTTCCAATGTACGGTAAGCTTCAACTAATGTTGGTTTTCTCTCTATAGTATTTTCTTCAGCTTCATCCTCAGATATATTTCCATCTTCATCCTGGTCTATTTTTTATTAGTAATTTTGTGCTTATCATCATCAGTAAGCAATATTTCTGTTAATACATTTTCATCACTAAGTCTTCAACTATAACATTATCAGCTTCAGTAAGTATTTTCCTGGTTTCTCAGTCCACGAGCAAATGTGTAATAGACTGTACTATCTTCTGATATAAAACTATTGTTATCATCATGCAAAACATCATTTTCCAGTAACAAGAATCCAGATTTTCTAAAACAGTTTTGTACAGCAATGACTTTTGGTGCATATAATGACGTTAGTCATTTGCACAACACTCTGACAAGGGAACATCGCACCCGATGTGTCTGGGATTTTGCCAATATTTTGTCATCTGAAAGAGCATAAACAGTAGATGAAGAATCACCCGTATATTGAGGGCCACTACTCCAGCATTTTTGAGAAAATCGCTTTTGAAATTTCAGAAATTTTTTGTTTTACTTAATAACTAATGATCTGACATTCGATTAGATGTTGTTGTGGCTTAGTGGCTACATCAAGGTTACGAAGTGCCAAGGGTGTGGGTTCGATTCTCACTAGTTTCTGAATTTTATTTTCCTCTTTAAACTTTTGCAATTTTTAAAGTTTACATTATATTTGGATTTTTAACAATTATTTAACAATTTTCAGATAATTATTTCAAATATTTTAAGCAATCTATGAAGAATGACGATTCATTTCAAAAATCAACAACATGTAAATACAAAGATATTTTGATTTAATTCTGATAGATATTACAATAAACTAAAGGCACAAATTGATTTTATTCATTAAAACATTTTAAAATATTGCATTATATTACTGTTAACATAGAAGTTTTTTCATTAGATATACAATCATTATTATGATATTTATCATAAAAACATCAAAAACATAAAATATGGGCACCTCGAGAAAACTGTACAAATGCAGCCATCCCACAATTACATTTGGAAGTTTTAATAATGTCGGAAAATGGAACTTGATTCACGTTTAAAAATACATTTCTTTTTTTCAACTAATTTTGCTGATGATAGATTGGTGCTGACAATTGATAATGGATTAATGAATAGATTTTGATTGCATCTTCTCTGGATGTTATTTTTCTTTTTACTTCTAATAAGGATAGTTTTGTAAACGTGATATAAAATTCTTTATTTGGTGAAAGAAGCAAACATCGCAAGGTTGGAATGAGGATGTACATTTTGGTGGAATTACTTTAAGCCTACAAGTTGATTCTCCATTTTCATCGCAAAAGTTTTCATCATACAGTGCAGGGTTTGTTTGACCTGACCAGCTGTCTAGAAATTTATTAATAGAAATTTATTATTTTTTACATTAGGTTTTAATACATTATCCAAATATTGTGTACACCTGTGAAGTAAGTTTACCAGATTTTGTACAACTTCATTGATCAAGTCAGTACCGTGCTAGCACAACTTTGTTTATTTATATTTTTGTCTCTAACAAGTAAGAAGACAATACGTAAAAAAAAAAATATTTTTTTACTTATTGTCAGGATAAATGCATCTTTTACGCAAATAATGTATAGTTATATTCCAGAATACACTTTATAATTATTGTGAAGAGTTATGTTCTACTATTGTATGTAATATTTGTAAATTGCTTAAAACATTTGAAATAATTATCTGAAAATTGTTAAATAATTGTTAAAAATCCAAATATAATGTAAACTTTAAAAAGTGCAAAAGTTTAAAGAGGGAAAAAAAATTTCAGAAACTAGCGTGAATTGAACCCGCACCCTCAGCACTTCGTAACCTCGATGTAGCCACTACGCCACAACAACATCTAATCAAATGTCTGATCGTTCGCTATTTAAGTAAAACAAAAAATTTCTGAAATTTCAAAAGCGATTTTCTCAAAAACGCTAGAGTGTGGCCCCCAATATAGGGGTGATTTTCTCGAAAACGCTAGAGTAGTGGTCCCCAATATAGGGGTGATTCTTCATCTACTGTTTATGATCTTTCAGATGACAAAATATCGGCAAAATCCCAGTCACATCGGGTGCGATTTTCCCTTGTGAGATCCAACTGGTTTGTAGATCACTTGTTTGGTGTGGATATTCATAAGTGTGTGAGAAACAACATGCTTCTTGTAAGAGATTTAAAGGAATGGAAGATCCCTTCATCCAAGGGTTGCAGCTTGGAAGTGGAGTTTTTTTGAAAATACAAAACTTTGATATTAATTAATGCAGGAACATTTTTATGGGATGCAAACATCAAAATGTTGTACTTCTGTTGTACAAATTTCCTATCAATTTTTAGAAGCCAGCAATTGAATATTTTACTTGTTATCCATGCATTATTTTTAGACTGGTAATCAACAGGAACATGCAATAATCCTTTAAAACATCTTGGATTTTTCAACTTTACGATAACCAGGGGATGAAGTTTTTCATCACTATCCATATTACAGGCTAGTAAAATAGTAACTGTTTCTTTTGAACTTTTTCTCCCTTTACATAATTCTGTGTTAAATGCTAAAGTTTTGTTTGGTGTTCCTGTCTCATCAGCATTGAAGATATCATGAGCTATATTCTTGACAAAATCTGGATAGTGTATCATTTATGCAATGATCTACTGTGTTTAGATCACACTTGCACTTTTACCACACACTACTCTATAAACAAGTCCATTGTGAGTTTTGAATAAGTCTAGCCAACTGTTGCTAGCTTTGAAGTTTGTTACACCCAATACAAAATTGAAATTCTGTGCTTTTTGTTGTAAATAGGCTCACAAATTGGTATCTACTCTGCATGTATTGCTTTAACATAAACTCACAACTTCATCAACATTACAATGATTAGTATTCTGGGAGTATTAGTATTCTGCATATATTTTACATTACTGCTCACACCATGTGCTTGCTGTTTGGGAATTTTCTTGTCATTCTTCAAAATTGTGGACAAAACCTTTTGGAATTTCATTGGTACTTGCAATCTTCGTTTTCAATCATTTTTCAGTGTCACTTCATCTAGTATTTTAATTTTTGTTCCTAAGTCCAGAACTTTACATTTATCAACATCACATCTTACACTGTAAAATACAGTATACTGTTATTGAACTTCGAACAAAATTGAACTCCACACATAGGCATCTAAAAGTATAAAGCTTGACACCAATGTTATGGACCTTTGTAAAATAAAACATAGGAAGGAGATGATAGCAACAGAAGATTTAAAAAGTTTATTCGGTCAACTCGACTTCAATTGCACTGATAACAAATCTTGCCACTATTTATATTCTACACAACAACTGTCATTATAACAGTCCTAATCAACACAAAATTCAAAAGTTGCAGACTGTTACAAATGCTATAGAATAGGAATAAAAATTTGCACACTTGCAACAGTTATATCAAAGTTGATATAACGGTTGCAAATCACACTATATGTAAAATCAGTTCATAAAACAGGAACTGTTCACTATAAGTGTTCATTATAAAAGTGATTTTTAAAATAGAGAAGATACATTGGTCAACCATTTCATGCCAAAATGTTCATTAAATGCAAGTGAGATTGCTTATAGTGAATTATGCTTGTAGTGAGAGTTGCTTATAGTGAATTTGAGATTGCTTATAGTGAGTTACAGTGTATATCAATAAATTTCTTTACATTATTTTTGTTTGTGAACTGTGCTTAATTAAAGCATTTAATTAACATTTGTCATTTTACATTTTCTTCTTTATTATTAATAAATTTCATTTATTTAATATTTTTTTATTTTTAAAATTATATATAATGATACAACAATCCAAAAATTTTGGAGGAACTTGATGAATACAGTTTTAAATATCCCTGTATGATGTATAGCTCTGGACAGTAAGTGTAATTTCCAACAACTAGTATACTATACCAGGGGTGGCCAAAAAGTCGATCACGGGACGATTTGTAGTCGATCTTCGTAAGTCATTGGACGACTCTCTTACTGCATAGTGCCTTCTCTAGACAACTAAAGCCAAACTTTTGTTTTATTGTTGAGTATGGCCCAAAACAGAATAGCCAGTAGCAGCAGAGCATTTGGACAAAATTCTAAATTCGCTGATGATGCCAACATGCGCTATGAATTGACAGTTGTGAGTTGAAGTGAATTATTGTATTTGAGATTTATGAGTAAAGTAAAAGAAAAACATCGCTGCTGCCGGATATTTCGTTTGGACTAATGTCGTTTTGGGATATGTGGTTTTGGCTCCTATTGCTACGTTTCCACTGGACAGTTAATCGCAGTTAACTTAACTGGCGTTAAAGTTGATCACAGTTATCTTTCTTCGTGATTAAAGTGGTGTTTACATGTGCTGATAATTAAACAGGTTATCACGTATTGTTGCTTATTCCGTTTCCTGTAAAATCTTACGTTGTTAATGGCAGACAAGTTACATGCTTTTATTGAAACTGATTTAATTAATATGTCATCAAGAAGCAAAACAAAGCTTTTGATCGAGTATTTACTTTTAAATGCACAAAATAATTGTTTACAGGAGGAAATAATGAGATATTCGTCTCTTATTTTAATATTTTTAAGGAAAAGAAATATACTTAGGAGGCAAGCACATCTAGCACAGGTAAATAATGTCTGTATATATATATATTATATATAAATTATTTTTTTATGTACGATTATATTTCTGTTATAGATTGAATATAGTATAAAGAATATATGTTTATATTTCAAATTTCACTAGAAAACATTTAAGAAGTTAGATATCAGTGTAGTGTTGAAAATCAAAAATATCTAGAATTTTATGAACTAGGTAGTGCTAAAGAATAATTTTCAAAATTTGGACATCAAATAGTGTATTTTACACAATTCAATGATCAAGTGATTTTTTTTAAATTTAGTATACGGAATAGACAATTATCATCAAAATGAATAGTCGAAAGATCATGATAAATACCCATCCATTTCATGCATAATCTTATTTGGTATACCTCTTATTTTTTATATTACTGTATATGATTCTGAAACAATATCACATAATATGATTGTTTCTTTTATATTATTACAATTATCATAAGCTTCTTAAATGTTTTACAATTCATTAATAATAAATAATTATTATTAAAATACTAATTTTTATGAAATTTTATAATTAAGATAAATAAGTAATCTTTAAATTGTAATAATTTTATGTGTTATTGTATAAAACTTACGAAATAATTATTATTAGGATTAAAAAATCTATCTAATCTTTTATAGTCTTATAAAAAACTATATGATATGCAAAGATCTATTCCAAGAAACTGGACTTTACCAAGACAGCAGACATGGTGGGAAGAAATTGTTCCTGGAATGGATGACATGGAGTGGAAAGCAAATTTTAGACTAACAAAAAAGAGTTTTGATTATATTGTTCTCCAAGTTGCACCTTATGTGAAAAAACAAAACACATCAATGAGACAGAGCATTCTAGTAAACAAAAGGGTAGCAATAGCACTCTATGTACTTTCATCTTCAGCAGAGTTTCGTACTGTGAGTAATTTATTTGGTGTTGGCAAGTGCACAGTATGTAATATATTGAGGGAATTTTGTTCTTGTGTAAATGAAACACTAATGACAAAATTCATACATTTCCCAGCAAGCACAAATGAAGTAAAAACCTTAATTGAAGGTTTTGATAATTATTGGGGTTTTCCTCAATGTATAGGTGCAATAGATGGTTGCCATATACCTGTCTCTCCACCAAAACTGCATGCTGTAGATTATTATAATTATAAAGTAAGCAATACAAATTAAATGAAATTAAATCAATTCAATTTAAACATTTATTAATACTTTAATTTTTTTATTTTTAGGGATGGTACAGCACAGTTCTTTTGGCTGTTTGTGACTACAAATATAGATTCATCTACATAAATGTTGGGGCACCAGGAAGAAATAATGATTCCCATTTATACAAAAGTAGTCAGTTACCTAAACTTCTTTCACATTTAGAGATCTTGAAAGACAAATTATAGATACAATAATGCCACCTTTTCTTATCGGTGATTCTGCTTTTCCATTATCAGTCAATTTAATGAAACCTTTTCCCAACAGCCAGTCACTGACACATACACAAAAAAATTTTAATCGTCAGTTAAGTAGTGCAAGATCTGTGATTGAAAATGCATTTGGTCGACTGAAAGGTCGTTTTAGAATTGTATCAAAAAAAATGGAATTCAATATAGATAATTCTTGTCAGATTATACAAACCTGCTGTACTTTGCATAATATTTGTTTGTTTATGAATGATGAATTTGATTTAAACTGGCTAGACAGTGAACTATCTTGCACTCAGCCCATATCACAATGTATTATTGGTATTCAGAGATTGTATTGCTGTTCAAATAAGAAAAGCAATAGCATCATTCCTAATACAGTAATGAGTATATAGGTCAAAAATGATCTAAGCATTTAATATTATATACAGTATGTCTATGAAACTTGCATAGTTTTTATATTATTCATTTATATATGTTAATAATGTTATGATGCATATTTACACAATGTAATTAATATGATAAATCTGTATATAACAAACATTTTTTCATTTCTTTTAATATATATTCTTGTTTAATTAAAAGTTTTTTTGTTGCATTTTTATTAGTTTCTTTTTCTTCAAAAAATTTATTATTGTGATTTGTTATCTATTGTAATAAAATCAAGCAAAACAAAATAGATTAGCAAATAAACTTTTATTTTAAATAAAATTAATACATCTTTTTTAAACAAATTATTGTTTTAATTTATTTAGAACTTCAACCATTTGGGCTTGAATATGAATACTTTGTTCTTGTAATATGGTTTGTTGTTGCAATGACTGTAGTATTTTTCTATCATACTCTTCTGCTAAATCAATACTTCTCTTTTGTTGTTGTAACATTAATTTCATTATTTTCATTACTTCTGTTTCATAATTAGAATTATGTCGTCGTCGTCGTCTTTGCCTTAAAATATTTTCGTTTTCTGCTCTTTCTGGAAGAGTTAATTTATCAATATAAAATTTGTTAAATATATCTCATGTTAGAGACATATAAAAAGATTAAAGTAATGTTTTACCTAAAGTATTTTCTGAAGTTACTTGTGGAAAGTCAAATAAAACATTAGGAGAGTGAGCTTCAGAAACAGGTGAAGTTGATGTAAAGAGTTCTGTTCAGTTAAAATTAAATCATGAGTATTAATGGGTGTTGTTTGCTCCTCTGAATTCTGTGATTCTACTGGAATGTAATCTATATCATGATAAATATTTTATTTCTTAAAATTTCAGTATTTCTGAAGTGGGGAAAAAAATTATAAAAACATGTTTTATATTTTAATGTAACTATGATAGTTCATCAAAACAAAATTTATTCATATAACAGACAAAATTTTTCATCATTTAGATATTTTAATTAGATTACAAAATTTTAATTCTCATTGTTTTTGTATTTATATTCCATTTATTATAAGTACTTACCTGAACACTTTCTTGTATCTTTGAATAATCATTAACTGGCAAATTTCCAATGATACTATGAACTACATCCCAAAATTTCCAAACAGAGGGAGCATATCCACTGGTCATTTTAGCTTTTTCTTTCCTATAAAATATAATAGAACCAGCTTAATTTTTGTGATTTAAATTAAATTTTATAATATTCTTCAAGTTACAAGTCAATTAAAGAACACGGAACTGTAATAAATTGAGAGAATATAAATTTTTCTATTACAAGACCAATAGCCTAAAATAAAAAAATTTAAACAATGAATATTTTTTCCTTATATACGACTTAAAAATAATATAAGTGATCGTAAGACAAAATATAGCAGCTTTATAACTTACCTGTATTCTCGTGCAAGATTTTGTATTTTTGTATGGATATCCTTGCTTGTTCTGCTAATGGAAACTTCTTCCAATCTTTTATTCATCTTTTTGTAAACAGTAGAATTTCGTTTTTGTGCTTGAAGGTCATTTAAATACTCTTTCCAAACATCGCAAAGCGATATAACTTCCTCATCAGACCAATTATTATTACGACTTTTGCTATTAGCAATGTGGTCATTAGTCAATACAGTTAATGAAGCAGCCGAGTGATCTGCCATTTTAAAGTTGTTTTCTTCGTAATGTAGCAGATGACGGAGAAAGCTTGTGACGTAAATAATCGGGTAGAAAGGCAATAACCAAGTTTCCAGAACTTGTTTAAAGTTAATCACGTTGTTTGCAGTTTAATCATGATCAGTAAATCAGGTTTGCATTTACATGTATAAATTTAAACTCAATCAAATATTTAATCACAATCAACTGTCCCATGGAAATGTAGCATATCTCTACTCTCACCATCAAACGAAGAATTTCGAAGATTGATCGCGAACTCATTGTTAACATATAAAGTCGATCTTAATGACAAACATGTTAGCCACCCCCGTACTATACAATACTGGCTAGTTGTGTATTAAAGAAATCAATGCCCTGCCTATTAATCCCTGTCCTTGAATACCTGTTTTTTATCCAATTGTTTGTTAATTATTAAGAAATTCTATTTCGATCCTTAATATAGGTCCTACACATTCGTAGAGGAATTAGCAAAACTATGGAGAATGGAGGTTGTTGAAAGGCTGAATCTGGATCTGGAATCTTTGAATATCTCAAGGAGTGGATCAAGATTCAATCCAAGTCTTCTAGTGGAAAGTAAAAGCTTTTCTATGCATCCACTGTAGGTGCCAGAGCTGCCAATTTTTGGCACATGTTTGCAAATCCAATCACAGTATGGACAGTCATTAGTTTATCTCATGAATGGCCTTGCTATTTGAGCTGCTTACTTGCCAAATCGATTAACTCCACAAAACAAAAAGTGGAGAAAAATGATAAAATAATATAAACTTTTTTTAAAATTCCCTTTAAAATATAAATTCAAATAAACATTGTGGTATGTATTATTACAGATGTAACTTTTATGTAATGACATCAAATGCATAATATAGTATATCCTTGGAGTAATCATTAATTTAGTTACAGATTTTGAGTGACTGACGGAATTAATCGATTTGGCAAGTGAAAATAAAAAAAAATTAATATCATAGAATTCAATCTTCAAAATATTTTTAAAAATGAATTAATATGTATATTTTTCAAATGTTAAATAACAGTTTGATTGCTAGACAATGGGCAGTTCCGCTTGTGGGTTCCCATAGC
>AYEL01083661.1:0-46435 GCA_000484575.1 Olivierus martensii
GACGCTCTTCCGATCTTCCACCACAATTTTGTATTTATCAAATAATAATAATAATAATAATATTTTTAATGTAGAAATGATTAAATTTCTCTATAATGCACTTAATAAATTGATTGCTGTTTTGAAAATAATTTTTATATTGATTCATTATAATTTATAAATTAGATAGTTAATTGTTTTACTTGATTTCATTCAGTTATTATAATATATTAAGTTTATAATATTAACAATCAGAATTTACCTTGTAAATCTTGATCAAATTCAGGACGAACCATGAATTCTCCATTATCGACTCTTTCTAAATCTATAGTACTTTCAACCATTTCACAAAATTTTGTAAAATCTTCATTTAACTCCTTTAGGAAATGACCATTCAAATTAAATTTTTTTTTAATTACAAAAATACTGAATAATAAAATAATTAAAATGACAAAAATTTTTTAAATAAATCAAACTAACAAGTATTTAAGCAGATAGAGATATGAATATAGCTTGAAAATTTTTTTATAGTTAATAAGTTATAAATAATAGTAGAGATGATTAATGACTGATTTTATATCAATATTATTTTTTAAATATCACTCATTTGTTACAAAAGAGAATTTTGGATTTTTGAGTTGACAGAGTCATCAGTATATAAGGAATTTCTTAGTAGTGCACTTTCACCTGATAGAGCAGAGATTCCCAAAGTGCGGCCCATGATGTCAGATCATCTGCGATCTTGAATTCATAGAAATAATTTACATTTTTACAAAAATATAAATTTTATCATATTATAATTAAAAACTGTTCAGTTAAAAAAATACATATATAAGTGCTTCCAAATAAACATATATGCGAAAAAACTTTCTCAATCATGAGTATTAATAAGTCCAAAATGAGATAAAAATTATCTGATGAACATTTACATCATTGAGCCTTGGTTCAAGTCAGTTGAATGTATTCAACCGACTTAGAACCAAGGCTCAAATGATGTTATTAAAAGAAAACAACAACTTCACAAGTCACACACTTCAGATTGATGAATTTGTTGTTATTTTTCTTTTTTTATTTGAAATTAATTAGTTATTTTTGTTTAATTATTTTTGAAATGTTAATTTTTTAAACAGTTTGTAATAAAAATAATTTTGTCATAAATAAAGAACGATTATGCTATATAAAATTAGTATAAATCTTTCCCTTGTGTCTAACTTTTATCAATTTGAACTTTTTTTTTCCACTAACACTTTTTTTTTGGCCCTCCAAATATTTTGGAATTTACAATTTGGCCCACCTAGACAAAACTTTGGGAATCTCTGTGGTAGAGTGTTAAAACTCAACTTGTAAAACTAGCTTCTGGAAAGCATGGTGACTCATTATTGCACTCAGAATTTTGTATTTCAGTTACTAACAAAACTGTTATGTCTCAATTGTACTTTTGCTGTTGTCATGCTATTACATGTTTTACACAAAGAACATTACATCAAATTAAAATTTTATTGCTATAGAATATGGTACAGTACAGGTAAAAATTAATCTTGTTTGTCATCAATATTGAATATTGATGTAATCAATATTGGTTAACACATTTTATTTATCATTATACTTACTGCTATAAATTCCATTAATTTATACAGTAGTACCTTGCAATTCGACAGTTAAATTTCGAGGGAAGGCGCATGTGCATGCATGGAATCGTGTAATGTCATTTGTCAGTTCTTGCTGAGCTGCTTTGGTGTTTGCTTATGTTGTTTCTTTTAATTTTCAATTCTGCATTTTTCAGAAAGGAAAAAATTTGTGCATTATTATTTTATTGAATGAAATTTAGGGATAGGTTCAAAGAGAAGTTATAAAGGAATAATTCAGGAAAGAAGAACATTTGACTGAGCATAGAGAAGAAAGAAATTGTAGATAAAGTGCAGAAAGGTAGACAATTACAGATTCAGTTGTCTATGAGTTGCCATACTCTTTGTATGGCAATTCCTAGACAACTTGGCAATGTTTTGCAACAGAGAGAAGATTATCGGTGATAGGGTGTCCTGCTGGAGCAATGAAAATTTCTGATAAAAATATTTCTTTAATCAATGAAGAGATGGAAAAGCTGCTTCTCACTTGGATTAGATAAAGATAGATGAAGGAAGATTGAGTACTCAGGCAATGATCTGTGAGAAGGCTAGATTAAATTTCGAAGAATTGCAGAAGAAAACTCCAGGGAGTTGCCATACTCTGTATGGCAATGTTTTGCAACAGAGAGAAGATTATCGGTGATAGGGTGTCCTGCTGGAGCAATGAAAATTTCTGATAAAAATATTTCTTTAATCAATGAAGAGATGGAAAAGCTGCTTCTCACTTGGATTAGATAAAGATAGATGAAGGAAGATTGAGTACTCAGGCAATGATCTGTGAGAAGGCTAGATTAATTTTCGAAGAATTGCAGAAGAAAACTCCAGGAGGTACCTCAGATTAAACAGGAATTTAAAGTGAGTCGAGGCTGGTTTCAAAGATTCAAAGATAGAACAGGATAAAGAAGACTTTATTCCAACATCTAAGAGCTAATAAATTACAAGAATACTTCGATTATTGCAATTCTCGATTTATTGAGGTTTATAATTTGATACCAAAATTCCAATTTCTGCACTCCAAATTCAAATTATCGCGGCTGTGAGATGTAGCCTACTGCATATGAAACCAGAATTACATATAGTTTGACTCGCCCACTCTTCAGATAGTGCCCTTGTAGTGCTTCATTTTTATCCAATGGCACCTACTCACTATTCACCAGTAAATGTCCAGCTTTGCTGAAGTATATGTGGCTATTTATCTTTCTTCTTATTTATCCCTACCATGAATGCTAAAAGAAACAAGGATGATATCAAGTCTACAGTATCAAGAAGAAACAGAATGATCAGCTTAGAAGATTAGCATGTTTTAACACATTTCTTTTGTATTTCATATATAAAATTTAATTAATAGATATGAAAAATCCTTGAATAAAAATCCTTAAATAAAATAATAACTTTGACAAACATTCAAACTTTAATTTATAGTACGATATCCCTCCTATAATACGGTAGATATGTTCCTAAAAACACCATGTTCTGTGAAACAGTGTTATATGAGATCTGAAGCAAATACAAAAAAGAGTTACATTCCAAAACAAATAACTTGCTTTAATTCCACATAAGAAACTTAATTTTTATTAAGAATATTAATAACCTAATTTTTATTAAGAATATTAATAACACGAAACATAAAGAAAGAAAAAATTACATGTAAGACCCTAAAAAAAAAGTATACATAAAATGAAAAGAAAGATAAAAGTATACAGCCTATGTAACATTCATTTAAAATTATATCTTTCTTATTATTGTTTCGTTAAAACAAGACCGTTTTTTCTTTTTAATAATATCAACTTTACTTTCTGAACTTTTTCTGCATTTAAAGTTTGTTTTTCTTCTGCTCTCTTTACAAAATTTAATCTAACCTGCTACAAACCTGCTAGAAAACAATTGTTCCTTAACATATATCCAAAAAATAATTTATGAATAGAAAAGTTTTTTTCTCTTTCACATTCTTCTATTGAAGAATAAAAACTTAACCAAAAACAATGTTTAGAATATAAAATCCTCAATGGTTGCCAATTATCTCAATTTCAAATCAAAAATAGACTGCATATCATCCCTCTCATGGCAGATTAGTGAAATTGCATTTTGTGTGTCCATAGTGTGGATTTACAAAAATTAATGAAAATGTTTTACGTTGTAGGAGAGTAAACATAATTTTCTAAAGGTGTTAAGTAAGAACAGTGTTATAGAAGGGATACCTGTATTTTGAGGGATATTAAATAAGTAAGAACAGTGTTACAGAAGGGATACCTGTATTTTGAGGGATATTAATGAAGTTTCTTTTACCTGTTATTTAAGCCTACATTTATTTATTTCCTCCTCTTTCAGACTGCTAAACAGTGCAGTCATGTCACATGTGGTTACTAAATGAAAACATAGCATTGGCCATACTCTCAAGTAGACAATTATTATAAATTTTATATGCATGAAATCTTAAACAACTATATTAATAAAAAATAATCAGTTTAGTTTAATTTATTATTTTAGATATTTTTTTGATATGATGTAATTAAGTATTAAAGTATATTTTATTAATATATTACATTTCTGTTTTTAATATTACAATTCAATTAAACCTATAAATTAATAACTAATACATATAAATTAATGTTCATTTTCACAATAACTTTGTAATAATATATTAATAAAAGATACATTAGTATTTAATTATAATCAAATAATAATTCTCTTATGGAAGAAGATGAGAATGAAGCATAATAAATATTCAGAAGTTAAACAAGAGTATCAAAACAGTTCATTGATTCCATACCAAAAATTAAGAGTCACTATGTTCAAGCAAATACTTCTAAACACTTCAATGGTGGGAATAAGACTATTTCAGAATTCATAAAAATTAGAGTGCATTATTGAGGAAAAAATGTTGTATATGGGAACTACATGTTATTTTATCATTTGTTTACTTTTGAATTTAATATTTCATTTTTTGTGCCAAAAAAAAATCAATGCAATCTTTGCACTGAATATGTTAATACTGAAGGAGAAGAAGAATACAATAAATGCCTGACTGAAAAAGAATTATCCTGTGCTAAAAAGAGCTAATAAAGGAGGTGGAAAAACAGAAAATACAGTTGTTGCAATCTATGATTTGCAAACAGTGATGCAATTGCTGAAAGGGAATATATCAAATCTTCTATTATAAATCAAAATTAAATATATTGAACTTTACTGTTTCTAATTTGCAAAATAATTCTTGTGAATTTTATGTTTGAGATGAAAGCAATGGACAAGCTGGAAAGCATAGAGGTCGAATGAATTTGAAACTTGTGCACCTGGATACTTGACAGAGAAAGAGACTTCATATTTTATTCCAACAATTGTGCAGGACAAGAAAAAAAAATTTATGATTGCCATGTATTTCAATGTGGTCTAGTCCCTGAATATAAAAACTATTTGCTCACAAATACCTCATAACAGGACACCTACGAAATGAAGGTGATTCTGTTCTTTCTATGATAGAAAAAAAAAAAATGGAAAGTAGCCCCATATACACACCAGACATTTTAATTTCTGCAATTAAAACTATGAGGAAGACTGGAGAACCATTTCACATACATGAGATGTGTTATGATGATTTTTAATGACTTGAAACAGTTGCAGATAGACATAGGACCTATTAATATGGAATGGATAAAGATTACAGATATAAAAGTCTTGAAAGTTTTGAAAGAATTACCATATTCACTTTTCTACAAATTGTTGTATTCAGATAATAATTTTCAGGAAGTAACTATAATCAAAAAGAAGAGAATGTCTACAATGACATAATGATTTTCTTTGCATTCAATGCAAAATCAGGGATCTCAGAGTAGGAAAAAAAAATTTTATGTAGTTGATTGATAAGAATTTAATACCTAAATATTATAAACATTTTTAAAATGGTTTATAATTTATAAATGTACAATGACAAATTTTGAAAATGTTTTGTAATAATTAGTGTGTCATTAATAGGAATAAAATAACTTCCTTAAAATATCATTTTTTTGGTCCATTACCTGTCTGTATTCTAGTCAACTTGAAATGAACATATTCTCTCCTAACAATAAAGTCATATTTCAACATAATACTTACTTTTTTAGGGAATTTTGTAGCAAGAATGTCATAAGTGTGTAAGAGGTTGTTTTGTAAAAGGGCCTTGGAAAGCTACAGATATTCATTAAGCTATCATTGTACATGATCATATTTCAGCATTTTCTTTCTGTCAAATTATAAGTTTTGCAAAATAATTGTAATGCTATAACTTTGCTAGATAAACCTTTAGAAGTGTATCCTGAAAAATCACAATTTTTAAATTGTGCCACTGTTGCAGCAAATGAGTGATATATGGAATCTAATGGTAATGTTTTGGAATTGTGTTTATATAATTTGAGCTTTAGCACAATATAATTGCATTTTTATGATGTTACAAAGTCATTTCACAATTGCTTGGTTCAATTATAATTAGTTAAGAAAATAATTATATGTTGTTGACTTCCATAGAAAAGATTGATGCCTCTTAAGAACTCTTAATTTTGGAAAATATTAATTAAAGAATCAAGTGAATTTTGTAAAAATTTTAAAGTTTAAATGTTCCTTTTTATACAAATCAAAATAATTTCATTTTAAAATATATTTTGATCTCCATTTTTACAACAACATTTAATTATTATAAATAATTATCAAATACTTATATGTAAGCTTCCACTTAAGTGAACAATGATAATTAATAATAAAATTAAACAATAATTAATTAATTACTAATAATTTTATTAAATTTTTAATATATAGCTAAATTATATACACAGGCAATCCCTGACTCATGTAAAAATTCCCTAATAATAACAAAAATATATTGATCATAGCATATAAAGCTATAATGCACTGATACAAACATTTTCCTCCTAATTTCATTATTTATCAAGTGTAAATGTGTTAGTAAATTAGTTTTAGTTAATGAACTTGAGCCTCTCATAAAAACTGAAGGCTTGAATATTTAAATGAAATGAAGAATTGAATCTGGCTTTTAGACGACTACTACTTTACCATGTAACTTATGTGCTTATTCTTAATGTAACTATTTTTAATGTTATGTCCTTATGATAAGTATATAGTACTAAAATAGTACTGTATAGGATATGTTCTTACATGCATTGACTTTACATAAGGTCTTGCTGAACAATCCATTTATATAAATTGGAGATTGTCTATATTAAATAATAATAAAATAATTTCCAGAATATTAATAAAAGAATAAGTATTAAGCAAATGCTTTCTTCTATTTAATCTCTCAGGCATTTTTTCCCAACAATCATTTCATTAGCATTAAGATTTTTCAATGTACAGTAATACCCTGTTTAACACTAAGGATATGTTCCAAAGAAACTAGTGCTAAACAAAACAGCATTACACAAGGTCATCTTAACACATAAATAATGGGGATAAGTGAAACAGGGCAGTGAATAAAAAATATATGTACCATTTTTTATTGCTAATATCAATTTGTAATCACAAATCATTCACGAAAATCAAAAATATTCGAGTAAATAATTTATGTTTGTGATGACGAAGGTTCTTCCTCATTTCACACTTACATATGTAGCTTAAAAAGCACTAATAAGCAGTAGAGATACTCTTAAAAAACTAATCTTTTACTGAACGAACGTTTTCGGCTCTCTCAAGCCATCATCAGGTTCATACATATACGTTTTCTCAACTGTTCTCAGTGAGAGAGCTGAAAACGTTCGTTCAGTAAAGATTAGTTTTTTAAGAGTATCTCTACTGCTTATTAGTGCTTTTTAAACTACATATACAGTATATTTGTAAGAGTTAGGCAGTTGTTATTAAAGTAAGCATTTCATACTTTTTTTTTTCATTAGATATCATCTAATGTCATTTCCCTTTTCCTCTTTCATTCAGAAAGCAATTGTCGCTAGCAAGACATCGCATCCATGACACTTCAGCTTGCTTTTGAACTTCTATCAAAATTTGATTTTGTATAAACTGATCCATAATTTCCGTAATAATGGCTAAACTTATTTTGAGAAAAATCTGTTCAAGTTCTGCAGCAGACTTTCATAGCCTGATTAACACAGTAGCAAAAGTAGCATATGCTATGTGCCCCACACTTTTAGGGGGCACCAATAAATATATACATAATTTTTTGGTCATCTAATACAAGCATTAAACCAATGATCTTGTGATTTATGTCATATTTAGTGCCTTTTCATTTGGTATCACGAAATTGCGAGATAAAAAGCAAAAGAGCATGAATTAGTGTGACTCTGAACATAAACTTCTGTGTGAAATGGATACATCCGATATCATAAACAAATTTGCCCATGCTAAATGTAGAAAAATTAATATTTAAATAATAATGTTGACTGTGTTGTTACTTTTGATAATGATAATTACTATGCAAATTTAAAATGTATATCTTCAAATATATTTGTGTTGTTTTATTGTATTTTCAATATAGGGCCCCTTTCTTAACATATGCTACAGGCTCGCACTAGCTTAATCAGGCCATGTATGTATTGCAGTGCACTGGTATCAAACCACTGCGAGACGGTATAGGATATCAAAGCAACAAATTTGTGTGATTTGTTTGTGTGTATTATACTCACATAAATCTGATTGATTCACTTTGGCCTGGTTTGAAAACCTGCACCAAAGTGAATCAATAAGAAATATAGAATTAAAAAAAAACATGTTATATCGAAACAGCATTAAACGGAGCAGTATTAAGTGGAGTCTTACTCTATAGATTGAATATTATACAATATTTTACATTGTGTAATATTCTCTGATGATATTGTCTTATCAAATGTCTTATTTATATATTTAGAAATACAATATGAACTTAAAGGTTTAGCTTTTTAATAAATATCTGATTATAAAATTTTTAATATATAAAATTAAGCAAATACAATGTGATTTATAGCACTTTAATAGTTTGTCCTTACTTTATTTCTTTGAAGTCATTTTAAAAACTTCACAATTAGAATTGCAGATTTTTTCCACAAAAATGGAATATATTCTAACAAAAGTTTATCTAGACCAGAGGTTCTTAACAGGGATACCCCTGTTAAGATTGAGTCCCATAACCCTTGGGGGTATGGGACTCAATCTCTAACATACAGTAAATTTAAGATGTTGGCATATTTGGAAGTCATACTGGCAACTAATATAAGAAATGGTGGTGATTATATTGACAGTCAGGTGAAGGGGGTATGGGACCATTGGGGGATTCTGGAGTCATCAAAAGGTTAAGAACACCTGATCTAGACTTACAAATTGTGAAATTAAAACTAATTCTTGACTTATACACTTTAATATGATGCTTTCAAAAATATTTAGAAATTATTTTTTGACATATAGTATTGATAAAAACACATTTATAATATAATACATTTGAAATTTTTATTATAAAAACTTAATAAAAATACTTATTTTATATCAAGTTAAAGAAAATCACCATCATCAATAATATAGAAACTATAACAGTAATGATGATAACTCTTCTTACAAATATTATTTAGTCTGTTAAAGACGGGACATAAAAATTTATATCAATTCTTTTCTTATTTTGTATACAATGTGTTTAATATAAATGAGCCATTTTCCCAAATATAATTTTGCATTAGCATAACAAATGTCAATGTCTAAACATTTCAAATAAAATATTTTCATGATCTTGAAATAGTTTTCAAGATCAATAATTTAACATATTTTAAATAATCATATATAAACCAAAAAACTCAAATGTGACTGTTGAAGAACATTCTTTATTTAGTACAAATCACACTTGTGATTTTTTCATTTATTTAACAATAATAAAATACTATTGAAAATGTATGCATCATTTATTAGAACAATGTTTTCCAAAGTGGTGTGTGAAAAATCTATAAACGAAGAATTTTTTAAAATTTTGATTGCATTTCTTATTTCTACACAATTTTTGGTTTGTTCACAAAGTTTCACATGTCTGTAATTTATTATACAGATGGTCCTCAATTTACAACTACTCATATCACTCATCTCCATTCAAGCATTCTACTTACAATAGCAATATTATCAGTAAATTTGGTGATTGATTAATGCAATTCACATAAATGCCAGTCTATGCACAATGGACTAATGTAACAGTTCTTTTTATATTTGATTTTTTTGTGTTTATTACGTTCAGTGGCAGATTTCTGCACAAGGCACACACCTTAGGTCTCAAAATTCAGCTCTCAAATAAATTTTTTATTTAATTATTATTTTTTTCATAATAAAAATAATTAGTAATTTGGCAGTATTCCCTAAATTAAATTGAGAAAGGAATAAGGCCAGCTATGACATGTTTTGCTGGAGGCCATCCTAGCAGTTATATTTCAAATCATATGCACTAACTGTTCTGCAGGCAATGGTGTACAGATCACAAACTATTACATGAATAAACGCATGCACGTTTATGCATTCAAGAACCAGTACAAACTAAAGTTACTCTATAGAGAAGTACGGACACCTTTTCCCTTGTCGACAATGGAAGTCTTTCATTGGTTAACTCCATGTCACGTGGATCCCAGATGCCATATTTGAAACATTGTCCAAGAGCTAAGCTTGGCGCTAAACTGAGTCTGGCTACAAGCGATGGCGGATAGTAATTTTTTAATTATCTATGCATTGTTATCTAAATCATTTCTTAATTTGAAGATTCTAGTTGTGCAGCTTTTGATTATAGTAATAGATATGGTCCATTTTTTATATTTCCGAGCGAAAACTTTTCAGCATGCCATGACATTGGCAAACATTCTAATTGAAAAATATTGTAGATAACAAAAATTTATTTCATTATCAGGAAAATATATGCTCAATTGAAAGAAAAAACGGAAACAAAATGTGAAAGCTGAAGTATGAGAGTGAAAAATGCTGTCTCAAGTCATTGTTTTATTTATAAAATGTCCGAATTATTTATTAATTATTGTTTTATATATTATTTATGTATTAAAATGTTCAAGTTACTTTTTAATAATTTTAAAACAAGTTAAGTACTTTATACTGTACGTATTGCCTACATTATTTTTAAAACTTGCCTAAGCAACTTCTGAAAAAATGATTTATACAGTGTAATTTCTAGCATGAAAAACTGATAATCTATCTTCCCTTATGGTAGGAAAAAACATAATGTTACCATATCTAAATACCAGTAAATTATAAAACAAAGTAAATACACAGTAAGACTCCGCTTAATGCCGTTTCAATGTAATGCAGTTTTTTTTTCGAATTCTATATTTTTATTGATTCATTTTGGCATGGTTTTTCAAACCGCTATTCTTACATAAATCCAAAATTGCAGGAATTTGTTACATTGATACTCCTATGCCCTCTCACAAGTGTTTGATATCAGTGTAAATGCAGTACATACGAAAGTTTGCTACGGTCAGAGTTCATATTTATGATCTATCATTAATGTTATTTTACAGTAATAAAAATAACAATTAACTCATTTTAGTTTTAACCTGAATGCTGCCACTTTAAACTATAGTTCCTTGAAGTTAGAACATTATTCCTTTCATCAATATTTTTTTGTTGTTTATAATTTACTGAAATCTGATTACTGCTCTTTGTTCTTAAAACTTTTTATTTTCTAATTTTGCGAATTTTTTCACGAATGATTTATGAATACAAATCGATATTAACAATAAAATGCCTATAATTAATGATGCTTTTTGTTCTTAAAACTTTTTATTTTCTAATTTTAAGAATTTTTTCTGATTACTACTCTTTGTTCTTAAAACTTTTTATTTTCTAATTTTAAGAATTTTTTCATTGAATATTATGAATACAAATCGATATTAGCAATAAAAAAAATGTCTATAATTAATGTAATACAATATTAGTAATACAATGTTACAAAATAAAATTAAAAAAATGCTATGTACTGTATATATTTTTTATTCACTGTCCTGTTTCACCTATCCTCATATAATACAGTAAGACCCCCTTAACGCTGTTTCGATATAACGCGTTTTTTTCCCGAATTCTATATTTTTATTGATTATTTTGGCGTGGTTTTTCAAACCGTTAATCTTATATAAATCCGAAATCGCAGGAATTTGTTACATTGATATTCCTACGCCGTCTCACAGTGCGTTTGATATCAGTGCAGTGCAGTACATACGAAATCTGTTGCGGTCAGAGTTCAAATTTATGATCGGCCATCAATATTATTTTACAAATTATAAAAATAACAATTATCCCATTTTAGTTTTAATCCGAATGCTGCCACTTTGAACTATAGTATGTTAATATGTTCCAAGGAAATAAAGCGCTGTTCATTTAGCACTTTGTTTCCTTGGAACATATTAACACGTAAGTAAAAATTGCATTAAAAAGGGTCTTACTGTATTTCCAATTTTTTATCTGGAATCTTATTATTATTTTTAAGGTATAACTATAATAAATAATACTGAGTAACCAGTATGATTGCTGCTTTTGCATAAGTTTTAAATATGTATAATATAATAGGATAATTTTAAGAATTTTTTTCATGAATGAATTATGAATACAAATCGATATTAGCAATAAAAAAATGTCTATAATTAATATAATAGGGAAAAAAGAATTCTGTTTAGAATCGGTACCTATATATCTAAGTTTTGCGTTAGACATGATGTCTCAAACGTGGCAGCACTCAAAGTCGTGTCCATACTTCTCTATAGGAGCATAGAGTGACTTTAGTACAAACATGTTTGATGGAATAAAACTTTTAACAGAATAAAGCGTCCTAGTATACATATTGTTACTGTTTGACAGAAAATAACAGTTGTTATTTACTATTTCACTGCATAAACTTCTAATTAATTCAATTCACTACTTAGCACACCCTGTATATATTTTCTATTCACTGTCCTGTTTCAGCTATCCTCATTATTTACGTGTTAAAATGACCTCGTTTAACACTGTTTCACTTTATTTCCTTGGAATGTATCCTCCGCGTTAAACGGTGTCTTACTGTATTTTAACATTACAGTTGTTTTAATTATATCATCAAATATTTTTAAGAGCCTTAACTGTATTTACAGTAAAACCTCGATTTTACGGACACCATCCCAAAAAAATTATGCAAATATTGTATTAATATTATTTAACTGTCTACAGTATAGCTACATCCAGCATTTGTAAAATAAAGCACTCATTTATTGCATAATGCGTCATTTTTATTTTAACAACTTACCTAAATTTAATATACATGTATGTAGGTAATTTAATTTAATTTAAAATACTCTATGTAAAATAATATAATATACATGTATGTAGGTACTTTAATTTAAAATACTCTATGTAAATAATACAGTTTTTAGGCATAAGTCACATTAATTAGTACAGGTATGTTGAAAATGCTAATTAATGTTTATAAAAAAAATTTTACGGACTAGTCCTGCCCCCTATAGTCCGTAAAATCGAGGTTTTACTGTATTCCATAACCATAAACAAGATAATTAAAAAAAAGGAAAACTTTTTTAAGTTTTATTATAAAGTAACCAATAAAAACAATCATGTGATATGCATTAAAGCTAGAAAATTCTCAAACTTTCTGAAATAAATAAATATGCATATACTAAATTAATTAATATTTAGTATTAAATCAAATAATTAATAAATTAATATTATTAAGGTAGTACTTTAAAATTTCATTAAAATCTTTTCTTTTGTATGAGAAAAACTTTACTATTTTCAGTTTAATATAAATTTATTTAAGTTAAAAAAATATTCAGTCTACATATTCAGTCTTTTGAATATTTCTAGTTCAGAAGAAAAATCTTCCTGAAGATAACTTGGTGAAAAATTATTTGAATTACAAATAATATTGTATTTGATTTTGATTTCAACACAAAATTTTCAAAAACAAGACTTAATTAAAATAATAAATAGTTAAACTGACAATGGGAAATAATTTCTTATAAATAGAAAAAATTTTTTTTAGTAAAATTTTAAAATTAAAATATACAGTATATATACATTTTCAAATATAGTATTTTAGCTATATAGTAGCTACAGTATAGCTACAGCTAAAAATACTATATTTGAAAATATTTCTGTAGTGTATATTTTAATTTTAAAATTTTACTAAAAAAAAATTCTTTTATAAAAATTATTTCCCACTGTAAGTTTAACTACACATTATTTTAATTAAATCTTATTTTTGAAAAATTTCATGTTAGTAGTTACAGTAGCTAATATAATATATATTAGCTAAATTTTATTCTTTTGTAATATAAAACAATTCAAATATAATATACAGTGTAATGTTAAGGAATTATAAAAGTTTATAAAAAGAATATTAAATGAAATAAAGGGGAATAAAGTTACAGTATATAGTTACAATATATTTCGGATGCTACATGGAAGAAAATGGAGATGATTCACTACTTGAACACAATAATCCCATTATCATGCTAATAGAGAACATCTATAACGGTGAAACTGAAAATTCACATAGGCTTGCATTTAGGTTTATAAATATAAATTGGTATGTAATTTATCTGTATTTATCTTCATTGTTATTATGTTTTATAATACTGTTTATATTGCTCAATTTTTATAATACTAATTTATTCGCGACCCCAGGTATTAAATATGAAATAAAACATACAAATACATAACCATTACGAGATTTTTCGCGACCCCAGGTATTAAATATGAAATAAAACATATTACGAGATTTTTCGCGATCCCAGGTATTAAATATGAAATAAAACATACAAATCTTTTTCGTGACCCCAGGTATTAAATATGAAATAAAACATACAAGTACATGCGATCCCAGGTATTAAATATGAAATAAAACATACAAGTATATAAATCATTTCCCAGATATTAAATATGAAATAAAACATACAAGTACATAAATCATTTACACACATATTAAGATGAACACAATCAGGCAACTACATTGAAAATACATATGTTGTCAGATGAATACAATTAGCCAATTACATTGAAAATACATATGTTGTCATACATTGAATATTGGACATTTGTGAAATTACATATAAACTGAAATTCAAGTATTTGAATTTAATTTTTGCAAACCCCATTTTGGGCCGCGAAGCGAAATGGGTCACGACCCAAGTGAAATCCAGCATTTCGCTTCGCGACCCCAAATAGGGTCGCGACCCATAGTTTGAGTAGCATTTCGCTTTGCGACCTGGGATCACGACCCATAGTTTGAGAAGTGGGGGTCGCGACCCATAGTTTGAGAAACGCTGCTCTAGAGTGGTAAGCCACAGTTTTATCACGCGGCCATCCGGCCGATTCCCCATGTTTCAGCAATTGCAAAAGTTGTTACTAGACAAGTGCCGATTTCTTTTATGTAGGTATAAGATTAAAAATGTAATTTGGATTTTTAAATTATAAATAAATACGGGTGCGATGCGATACTGTCATTATCATTTCAAATATGCAAGAGATTAATTAAATCTGTTTCTCTTGTAAAAGTATGTGTCCATATTGGAAAAGAAAACTAATATTTCCGCAGTTCCCTGTTTTAAAATCTGACAAGTGAGTTTTTCGATTAATCTTACAGTACAAAAACAATGACATAACAATTTCATGAAATGCTTTAGTGCTGTAGTGAAGAATGGAGAAATAGATTTAATTTAAAATTACACTAATAATCTTAGTTTACTTATGTAAATGGAAGCTAGTTATACATATTTCGCATATTATAATCAAATACTTCATTTAGAGAATTTGATATATTTAAGATCTTAATTTTAAATGTTTTAATGATAATAATATACTTTACTATTTAAAATAGAGAACCTTACTTGATAAGACTTAACTGAATAAAATTTATTAGCGATAGGTGGAAGTTTAAAAGTCATCTTTTATGAATTAATATAAATTAGAGAAAGTAAATAATCATTTAATATCGATCAAGAAGTTTAACTAGTAGATTAAAAATGAATTCGATGATAATATAGAATTACTTTTAAAAAAATTCTAGGAAAGAAAAATCAAATTTTAAATACAGCTTAATTGATTGGTTGATTTTAAATTAGAATATATAGTACTGTAAATTTTATTAAATAGCCAAATCATCTCTGTGAAACCAGAAGGGCATTATTCGAAATTCTTGATTTGACTCCAGAGCAGGGAAACGTTTTTATTTCAGAAAATCAGTCAAAAATTAAAATCTAATTATTAAATAATAAAAAAAAAAGTTAGCCGGATTGGCCGCGTGGAAACGCTTCGGCTTTCCACTCTGGAGGACCCGGATTCGAGTCTCGGATCCCACATCTTGAAAATATTTATCATGGGGTCCGGCCCGGCCGTCAATCCCCGTCCTCCTCAATCCGGCTGACCCCTCCGCAGGGGTGGGCAGCCTGTGGAAGGGCTTGTTTCGCCCCGCCACTTAGTATTCTCCCTGAATGGAACAATCCGGCTGACCCCTCCGCAGGGGTGGGCAGCCTGTGGAAGGGCTTGTTTCGCCCCGCCACTTTGTACTCTTACTGAGTGGAAAGTGACGTCATCTGTTAACAAAAAAATGGCATCACCATAGCCCAAATTTAAACAACTAATTATTAATTCAATAGATAGTGTTAAGCAAGGAAACCTAGAATAAGAGGAAGGGAAACTCGACGTTTTCAGCGTAACCAGGAGTCCGTTATCCGTGTTGAACGTGCTAATCTGACAACAGCGCTAGCGACAGAAGCGTATAGCAATAATATAGAAATAAAATGGGAGGAGACAAAGAAAATTAAGTCAGTGCCAAAGTATACACAGCCGACAATATCTGAGACAATAGAAATAATGAAAAGGAGTAGTAAAGAACTGTTGGTGAATGACAAAACGAACTGGGAGCCATCAGGGGCATGGAAGTATGTGATACGTAATGCAGAGTCATCTTAGTAATCCAGAAGAAGAACTGGGATATGAATGATGGGAACGATAAAATACATATAGAATGACTATCTAGCTAAATAGTTAATAACAAAATGAAATGACTTTATGATATCTATTTATTATGAGCTGCTAATATATTGCGATATGTAATAAAGGAGCTGGAGAACCATGTATTGTAACTGCTCTCTAAATGAAGAAATTACGATGTTTTAGTTTATTTTATGATGTAGTTTATATTATAATTCTATTATATTTATTAGTGTTCTACTGTAGTTAAATTATAATTATATTTATATTTGTAAGTTTAAATTTGTAATAGAAGAGAGATGTTTGAATTTTAAAAGTTTTGTTCGAAAAAAACAGAATTCCATAGCGATGTTCTAATCTTTAGCAACATTCTATTTTATTGTAAGATAAAATACCTGACGATGGCGTTAGAACGTCGAAAACGTTTGTATTATACGAAAACTGATTAAAAGAGAGTTTTGTTCTAAAGCTGCAATGTGTGCTAAGTAGTGAATTGAAAATAACAGTGTAATTTAATTTCATGTTTGGTGTTTTAATTAGTCTATAAGTATAGTACATTTGTTTTGTTATCAAGTAAGTATATGTAATAACTTAATAATATTAGAATAACATTACAATAACATTTATGTAGTCAATCTGCAAGTTCCCCAACAGAAATATTAATTAGACTCCGTTTATAAATATGTGGGTACCAGTACCACAGATCAAGCAACGAATTTTTCATCCTAACATGAAATAGATATAATTTTTTTTTGTACGAGCTTTTGATGAAAATTAATCTTTGATGAGTGGACTATTATCAATCAGCACATTCCCAGAAAACCCAAAGGATGAAATCAAATACTTGGAATCAGGGCCACCGAGAGAAATTTCCGGATCCGTAACAAATCTGTGGTGCGGGCCCCACTTTAAAAAGTGCATCACTTTAGTTTAACAAAAAAAGTCATACAAAACATTAAATATTTATTTTAAAAAAGAATACAATAAATTCAAAATTTGATACATTACATACCAAATATTAAATAAAAATTTAAAAACCTTCATGTATCAAAATCAAGGAGCTTCTTAATCAAAATACTGTTATATATAAAATAGTTTATTTTGGTAAGATTGCTTGGGTGATATGCTGTACACTCTGATGACTGCCTGCAAACTATTGGACATGTTATATGATACATCGAAGCCCAACGATCGGGTCCTTTCCGATGCTGGACCCGTGACAAAAGTCTCAGATGTCACTCCCTCTCGGCAGCCTTGCTTGGAATGGAATTAGTTATAACAAATGTTCAAAATGTCCTATATTATTTACCAAACAATAGTGAAATCTATTATAATAATTTACAAATAAATTTTTATTATTCGTAGATTACTAGATTTTTGAAATACAAATCAGTAGTAAATTTAAAAATACATTTTTTTTTTTATCATGGATTACTAGATTTATTTTGTTTTTACCTTTTATCTATTGAAACATAATAATTCTTGTACCATTAAGTTTTAATTTTCATAATTAATACAATTTAAACATGAGCAACCTTTTAAATACAGCCAGGCAGTTATAATTTTATATTAGTTAATTTTCAATGTTATTTCCCTATGAAATTTTTTTGGATCACCGGTATAGCTCCTACCAAAGTAAAAGATGTAGGGTAGTGAAAATATTTAGAGGGGGGCCTCAAAATTGAGTTGCTCCTGGGGCCTTTAAAGTGCTAAATCTGCCACTGATCATGTTAATTATGATAAATAAATATTGGCCATTTTCAACATCCGATTACTATAATTATGGCAAGATTCAAACTAAATCCTGTCATAATTAAAGGACTCCTTATAATGCAAATGTAAAAAATAAATATGTTCATAATTATTTGTATTTGAATAAAGTGTAATAATTTCTCCCAATTGTATTTGTCAGAGATAGGATATTTTGGTATTATTAAAGTTTTGAAAGTTTAGGAAGCATTGTACTAGAATATTGCAATGAACTATCTGCTACAATAATACAAACATAAATCATTAATGAAAAATTAGTATATTAATGAAGAATAGTCAAGACAATATTTACCAACATTATAAATTTGTATTATCTATAATTTCAATGAAAGTTAAAATAACAATTAGAAAGAATATTATCCAAAATATTTTTGAATAGTAGACATGATAAAAATTAAAAATATAACATATGAAGTGATTATTCAAAATGTAAACCACTTATGACCAATTCTATATTGGAATGTTCATGATCTATGTGGCTCTCCCTTAATCTTAACATTTAAAGAAATCACTATCATATTTCCATATTTGGATTCTTTTATGGAATTTAGGACCATTTTTATCTCAATGATTCTGTCAATACACACAATTATCAGATTTGGGCTACTGAGAACCCTTGTATGTTTGTCCCTTCTTGCATCAACTGAAAGTCAGTGTGGTGTGGCTTTACTGCCTCATTCATAATTGGTCCATATTATTTTAAATAATCCAAACCAACAGGGCCAATGACTTGTTGTCATTGCATGGAAATATTGACAAATGCTGCTCAATTTTGTTATTCCACAACTCCAATAGTGTGGATGCTTTGGCACAACTATGTTTCTGCAGGCTGGAGCATCCCCTCATATAGGATTGACAGTGCAACAAGTCCTATGACAGCATTTCACTGAAGCCTGAATAATTAGTCGAGCATTCCCTATGAAGTGGCCAACCCATTTTCTTGATCTCCGTCCATATGATTTTTGGTTGTGGGGATATTTAAAAACTTGGTTTACCAATAAAACAGTCTTATTATATTTATTTTGTGAGGAAGTTAACTTAACTGATCATGTTAATTATGATAAATAAATATTGGCCATTTTCAACATCTGATTACTATAATTATGGCAAGATTCAAACCAAATCCTGTCATAATTAAAGGACTCCTTATAATGCAAATGTAAAAAATAAATATGTTCATAATTATTTGTATTTGAATAAAGTGTAATAATTTCTCCCAATTGTTTTTGTCAGAGATAGGATATTTTGGTATTATTAAAGTTTTGAAAGTTTAGGAAGCATTGTACTAGAATATTGCAATGAACTATCTGCTACAATAATACAAACATAAATCATTAATGAAAAATTAGTATATTAATGAAGAATAGTCAAGACAATATTTACCAACATTATAAATTTGTATTATCTATAATTTCAATGAAAGTTAAAATAAAAATTAGAAAGAATATTATCCAAAATATTTTTGAATAGTAGACATGATAAAAATTAAAAATATAACATATGAAGTGATTATTCAAAATGTAAACCACTTATGACCAATTCTATATTGGAATGTTCATGATCTATGTGGCTCTCCCTTAATCTTAACATTTAAAGAAATCACTATCATATTTCCATATTTGGATTCTTTTATGGAATTTAGGACCATTTTTATCTCAATGATTCTGTCAATACACACAATTATCAGATTTGGGCTACTGAGAACCCTTGTATGTTTGTCCCTTCTTGCATCAACTGAAAGTCAGTGTGGTGTGGCTTTACTGCCTCATTCATAATTGGTCCATATTATTTTAAATAATCCAAACCAACAGGGCCAATGACTTGTTGTCATTGCATGGAAATATTGACAAATGCTGCTCAATTTTGTTATTCCACAACTCCAATAGTGTGGATGCTTTGGCACAACTATGTTTCTGCAGGCTGGAGCATCCCCTCATATAGGATTGACAGTGCAACAAGTCCTATGACAGCATTTCACTGAAGCCTGAATAATTAGTCGAGCATTCCCTATAAAGTGGCCAACCCATTTTCTTGATCTCCGTCCATATGATTTTTGGTTGTGGGGATATTTAAAAACTTGGTTTACCAATAAAACAGTCTTATTATATTTATTTTGTGAGTATTGACAGTCGATCAAAATCGCGACTTTGCAATTTTACTTGGTTTACCAAGAATACATGGACAATTTAGCAACTTTGAAGGATTGAAACAGTTCATGAGACAAATCTGTGGAGATTTGCTGTGTTCCACAGTGGAAAATGCGATTCATAAAATGCAGTTTTTAGAAAATGTGCAAGGCAACATATTGAACCATATTTGTAATTGAGTCAAAATGAAAATTATTGTCAACTGTGATCTTTTGTTTTTTTATGATGTCTTCTTTACTCTGCATGCATTTTCCCCTGGTGGTGCATTTGAAACTATTTCTGTTCTTTACCAAAATCAAATTCCCATAGTCTAGAAAGTAAGTACACCAAATTTGGCTGAGTTTGGCCCATGATTCTTGGCTACTGGGCTCTAAACACATCCTCTTTAATTATGACTGCCTTATATTATTGTTTTATAAATCAAAATCTACTAAAAATTTATTCTCTCTATTATATTTGTGCAAATTTAGCATATTTACTATATATCCTTGTAAATTATTTCGTAATTCATTCTGTAACTCTACAGTATGAGATTTTAAAATTACAAATTTATATTTATTCTTTATATCTTTCTATTACCTAAAGAGGAGCTTAGACTAAAATATATTATTATTTAATAATATTACTCCTATTATATTTAACAAGTGGGATATCTTATTTAACATTCTTTCTTACGAACAGGATAAATTTTAAAATTTAAACTAAAAAAGTTAAAATGATAAAAATTATTTCATACTACATACCTGCAAGGGACTAATAAGAGCTTCTTTAAGATTTGTAGATTTTTCATCATTATATTTCTCCAACACATTAATAAGAGATGTTAAATTACCTAATGTCTGATAAACTTTATAGCAATCCTATAAAACATCAATTATTTAAAATCAGTTTAAAGCATAAAATTTTTATTTATATATTTAAAATTCACTCAGTATTCATTATGTATCTAGCAAAATACTTTAACAAATGGCCAAGCATTCTGTAACTAATTTAATTACTTAATTAAAACATATATCAATTGAATAAGGGTAAAAGAATAACTACAAGCAAAATTAATAATCTTTATTAATATAATAATTTGTTTGTGTTATTGTGTTTATCATTATCTTAATGAATTTTTTAAAAGTTAGAAACTGAAAGTTTGTGTAGCAAAATTGTTATCTAAAGCTTTTGAAAATCCTAATGTCTAGCATAAAATTGGGCAAAATGCTAATGAAATAATTCATTGAAAATAATATCCTCATCAAATCAAATTTTACTAAATATGAGTAAATTCTGATAAAATCAAGATCATTTTAAAAAGTGTTTAAAAAAAAAAAAAACATATATTAGCTTGCTGAGGGTCGTTGATGTGTGTATGTTAAGTCAAAAAATCTAAATCACACAATGACTGAAAAAACAACCACAACACATTGTGGCCAGTTCCAAATGACCAAACAGCGATACTCAACATTATTTCACTTCATGACCATCATGATGTAACCACAATACATTGTGGGCAACTCTGCCAAAATCAACATATGTTCTGTGCGTTTTGAAACTGGCATAATGCTATGTGGCTGTTTTTTCATATTGTGCGATTTTTGTATTTTGGCGTAACATATACACATCATGGAAGTGGAATAAAAAGCAATAAAAAAAAAAAACAATTAAAAAACTTTCAATGCTGATTTACTCAGTGCAACTATCACAAAGTGGTTTTTTTGCATTTATTGGATGAAAATACATGCCTCCGATTATTGGTCCTAAATTTTTCGATTGAAGAAATTTATACTTATCTCTTAAACTACTGCTTCTACTCGTATTCACTATAATATAATTTATGGAAGAGGTAATACATTTGTCATCAACACACCCAGGGCAAGAGAAAGCGCAAGATAGATTCAGAAGAGAATCATTAGCCTCTTCCTTGCCAAGATCGCTGTGAGGCTATCCTTGCATGACCATCATATATAGCCGGGTGGTGAAGAACCACCTCCTTCCCGAGGTCACCCTGATCGTGCAGAACACAGCGGATCTAGACTGGGAAGTCGATAAATATCCGTGGTAGTGGGCAGCAGCGCTACCAGTACTGGCATGGAGCCGAAGATGGAGGGCATCGGCTGGGTCCATCTCCAGGAAGCTGAAGACATGGTTGGTTCAACTTTATTTCAGTACTGCGAAGAGAGAGTTGGGAAATGCTGCTGCCTTGTAGTTGGTTGTTGGTTCATCAAAGGCTAGGCCCACCGCTTATAACTGTGGAAGTGTGGAAAGCAACGGGATACTACCACACTTTTAATTATCCCTAGTTAATATGAGCACAAGTAGAAATAGACACAATTCTGGTGTTGGGGTCATTAATTCTAATAGTGACACCTTGCCCGGTAGGGGGAGGCCAGGGGCTCCTCAGATCGTAAACATGCAAAATCCCCTCAATAGAAAATTGGCATTTGGCACATGGAATGTCAGAACTCTTAGAAGGGCTGGAAAGCTGGAAAACTTAAAAAAGGAAATGATAATTAATGAGTTGGATATTTTGGGAATAAGTGAGATGAGGTGGGAAGGAAGTGGGGAACTTTGGAGTGATGATTTTAAAGTAATGTATTCAGGAGGAGATAAAGCAGTAAATGGTGTTGGAATGTTAGTAAGGAAGGAAATTACAAATTGTATCGAGAAGCAGGAGTTGATTAATGATAGACTAATGATGCTGAAACTGAGAGCAAGGCCTAAAGACATTGTTTTTCTTCAGGTATACATGCCTACTAGCGACCATGATGTAGAGGAAGTGGATTCTGTGTATGAACAGATAAGAGAGATTATGGAAAGAGAGGAAAGAGGTGCCTGTATAGTGATAATGGGAGACATGAATGCAGTTATAGAGGAAGGAAGAGAAGGCAAAACGGTTGATAGCTTTGGTTTAGGGACCAGAAATGAGAGGGGTGAAAAACTAGTTGGCTTCTGTATTGAGGCCCGGTGGGGGAGGCCAGGGGCTCCTCAGATCGTAAACATGCAAAATCCCCTCAATAGAAAATTGGATATTTCGCCATCTAGCGTGAAATAACCGAACTGAGATTTATCCACCCATTATAGATGACATAAATTTATTGTAAAAGATTTTTCCGATTATGGCTTTTTTACAGTGGAGACGATTCTGTTTTTTTGATAAAGAAATAGTTAAGGATCCAGAAACTAATCAAGCTTTTGATAAATTGAAAAATCTACATATTACATGTAGCACTAGCGGACGTGGAAATGTTGTTTTGGGTGATGTAGAAGGTAATCTGTATTTTCTCAATAGGCAGTTTCAGCTTTCTTCGTTTAAGGCTTTCGAATTGAATATTACTCATATTCAACAACTTAGACATAATGGTATTCTTGTATCAGTCGGTTCTGATGAACCAGGTATTAATTCTTTAATTAAGATATGGAATTTAGAGAAGACAGACAGAGCTGGAAAGCCTACATGTTTAAGAACTATTAGAATTCAGATAGGAAATTCACCATTTCCAGTAACTGCGTTAGCTGTAAGTGAAAATCTTAATCTCATGGCTATTGGATTAGATACGAGTAAAATAATTATATTTAGAGGAGATATAACTCGAGAAAAACAATGTAAACAAAAAGAAATTCCTATTGGAACTGGTTCAATAACTGGTTTATCTTTCAGAAAAAGTCATTCAAATAAATTAGTATATCTGTTCTTGACTACAACCAATGAAGTTTTTTCAATTAATTTAACTTACAAGGATAGAGAAGATGTGAAACTTTTAGATAATCATGGTTGTCGTCCTAAGTGTTCTGTGATGAGTGATACAAAACAAAGTTGTGATACAAAGCAAAGTTGTGATTATCATCAGTATGTGGTTGGAAGAAATGATGCTATTTATTTCTGTCAACCGGATGAACGAGGCCCATGTTTTGCCTTTGAGGGGGAAAAGGTGATACTGCATTGGTTTCGTGGGAATTTGGTTGTGGTTGGAAAGGACAACAAAACAATTGCTGGTCAATCAGTAAGTGGATCATCTGTTGAAATGAGCATAGTAACAGTTTATGACATTCAAAACAAATTTATTGCTTATTCTGCACCTTTTTCTGGTGTTGTTAATATTGTATCAGAATGGGGTATGTTATTTATACTCAGTCAAGATGGTAAGTTATTTAGTCTTCAGGAAAAAGATACACAAAGTAAATTGGAAATGCTATTTAAAAAGAATCAGTATAGTTTAGCAATAAGTTTAGCAAAAAGTCAAAAGTATGACGATGAAGGTTTGGTTGATATATTTCGCCAGTATGGAGATCATTTATATAGTAAAGGTGATCATGATGGTGCAATAGCTCAATATATTAAAACTATAGGAAAACTTGAAGCATCATATGTAATTAGGAAATTTCTTGATGCCCAAAGAATACATAACTTGACAGCTTATTTGCAAGCATTACATAAGAAAGGATTAGCAAATGAAGATCATACCACATTACTATTAAATTGTTATACAAAATTAAAAGATATAGATAAATTAGATGAGTTTATCAAAACGGAGAAAGTGAATTTTGATGTTGAAATTGCCATTAAAGTCTGTCGTCAAGCTGGATATTACACACATGCTCTTTTTCTTGCTGAAAAACATCATCAACATGATTGGTATCTTAAAATACAATTAGAAGACCTTAAAAATTATGGGAAAGCTTTGGATTATATATCAAAATTAGACTTTTCTATGGCTGAAGCTAATATGAAGAAATATGGCAAAATTCTTATTAATAATGCACTTAAAGAAACTACTGATTTGTTGAAAAAATTGTGTACAGATTTTTCATCTAATAGTGATAGTATTCAAAGAGCACAACCTGAAGAATTTATTCATATTTTTGTTAATGAAAATGAAAAATTATTAGAATTTTTACAACACATGGTGAAAGAACGACCATCTTCTTCAGCATTGGTTTATAATACCTTATTAGAATTACAACTTCAAATCTGGAAAAGTAGTTCTGATTCTAATGTCAAAGAACAGTTAGAGAAAGATATTATATCATCATTGACAAATTCAGAAGCTAAATATGATGTAGATCAAGCAATGGTGCTTTGTCAAATGAATGATTTTAAACATGGTGTTCTTTGTTTGTATGAAAAAGCAAAATTATATCAACAAATACTTCAATATTATATAAAACATAATGATTATAAAAATATTATTGAAACTTGTAAAAATTTTGGGGTTTCTGATCCAAATTTATGGGTTGAAGCACTAAGATATTTTTCACAAGAAGATCAAAATGAATGCTCAAAAGAAAAAGAAAGAGTTTTAAAAGAAATTGAGGAATTAAATCTCCTACCTCCTATAATGGTAGTTGATATTATGGCAGAAAGTAAGACAGCAATGTTAGATTCTGTTGTGAAAGATTATCTCGTTCGACATTTGGAATACGAAAATAACAGAATTGCACAAGACAAACAACTTATAAAACAGTATCGAGAAGAAACTGAAAAGATGAGAAATCAAATTGAAGATCTAAAAACAAATGCAAAAATATTCCAAGTATCAAAGTGCAATGGTTGCACACATCAATTAGAATTACCTTCTGTTCACTTCTTATGTGGTCATTCGTATCATCAACAGTGCTTTGAAAGTTATAATGCTGAAAATGATTCTGAATGTCCATTATGTATGCATGAAAACAGAAAAGTGTTAGATATAATTCATTCTCAAGAGCAAAGTAAAGATCTCCATGAACAGTTTCATCATCAACTGGAGAGAGCAGAAGATAGTTTTTCTGTTGTTGCAGATTATTTTGGTCGTGGTGTTTTCAACACAGTCACATTATTAACTGACACTTCACCATATAAGAAATCTTCCATTCCAAAACAAGCTGCTATGTGATTTGATTGTCAACAACTAGTCAAATGGTAAATTATTAAAAATATACAATGAATGTAAATTGCTTCAAAAACAATTGTAATAAAACAAATTAAAATGATTTCTTGTAAATAATTTTTTATGCATATTTTAAATCTGCTAATATATTTATAAATTGTATTTAAAAATATAAATTATTTAATCAAGTAATAAATAACTTTTTAAGTGCAAATTATCATAATACAATATAGTTAGATATTGAATTGAGCTACTACTGTTATAATTTTTTCACCAAGCAATTTCAGATAGTGGTAGAAAAATCTAATTTTTGATCAGAAAAGCATTGAATGTTGAAATGTGTTAATATGTTTATTTGGAGAAGATAGGCAGTATTTAAATACTTCAACACTACTAATTAAATAGTATGTCATTTTAAATTTATTAATTTTTCAAGAAAATTAAAATTCTGATTCCTGGCAATAATGTTCAAATAATCTTTATAAAATTTAAAGATTTAATTGAATATCACTAATTTATCAAAATTTATTTTCAGCTTTTTTATTCAGAAAATGAAAATATGAATAACAGTTTTAAATACATTTGTATGATTTAACTTTAAAAATAGATACTGTAATTCAAAGAGAACACAATAACATATATTTTTTTTTATCATCTAGTGTAGAATCTGATCTTGGTCAGATTTTTGAATCTGCATTTTGTTAGTGTTTTTTTTTTTTATGCTTTTTCATGAAAGGGAATTCTATGGTCAATTTTGATAGATAATTTTGTTGTTTGTAGCTTTAACAATGGATTTATAACCTAAAGTAATACGTTATCTCACAATTCTAGTAACATTTGCAATAATTAATTGAGAAGCTATTTAAAATAATAGAACTTTGCTTTTCGTTTTTAATGCTGTTTTCTAATTCATTATAGTATTACTAACTGACTAGTCATTTTAAACCCGACGAAGCATTACCTCCATACGAGAGTATCGACTAGAACGGTGATAGCAAATTAAAATTTTTCGCGTGATATAAAAACTATGAATAAAATATATTTGAACATAATCTTTTTTATATATGATGATGATAAATTATTTTTTAAATTATATTCAACGGGTATATATAATTATAAGATTATTTTTAAATTTATTTTAATCATAGATTTGACTTGTTTCGCTAATCAATTAGAATAACATTTGTTACATGTAAGAATTTGTTCTGAAAATAAATTCGTGATTCATATAACTTTGATATTAATCAAGTCAAGATTGCGCCCAACAGAAATTGCATAAAAAGAGAAAAAACTACAGTTCGTAATTGAGTTAATATAATTTTTTAGATAAAATGCTGAATTAATAAGTAAATAATATATATATTGTCGCGCCTAGCTAAGGTGGATGAGTCCAAACAAGAAAGGGAGAGTCGCAGTCGGTATAATGACGGGTGAGAAATTGAATTAATATTAAGTTCTGTTAAATATACTATTTCCAACGTCGAAATTAATCATTTAGCATTCGACATTACCATAAACTTCCATTCAACTTCAGTTATCTTGTGTTGTTAGACATTACAATAAACTTCCATTCAACTTCAGTTATCTTGCGTTTGAAAACATCCAATGTATGCAAAGCTGTCATCCCTATTTTGTCACTGGACTCATTCAGATCGGAAGAGTGAAGCTGTCATCCCTATTTTGTCACTGGACTCGTTCAGTTAGGACAAGCGTACTTGAGTCGATGTACGCGGCTAAGCTGGACGGACAGTATATATATATATTTTTTTTGCAAATGAATATGTTCCAACAGCGGTGTAACTACAACTTATGGGCCAACAATTAACTCAGTAACTGTTCTCTCATTTGGCCGTCAGCTTAATGAGTCCGTGAAAGAACTCATGAGACTGATGTTCAGAGTCTTCTAGATTTTCACTGCTTTCCATTCTATACTAACTTGTAAGTGGCGGGTATCGGCTGGATTGGCGGCTTAGAAATGCTTCGGCTTTCCATAGATAATCCGGAATTGATTCTCGGTTCCTATCTCTCGGAAATATTTATGGATGGAGCCCGACCCGTCGATCTCTGTTGTTCATAATTCGACTGATCTCTCGGCAGGGATTTTCAGCCTGTGTAAGGGCTTGTTTTGCACTGGTATTTAATATCTATATTATGCACAGATCTGTGATATTATGCATGAGTGGAAAGTGGCGACATCTGTTACCAAAGAAATAAAAAACATGTCATTCGAAATTTTTTTCTTTTTGATTTTTCGAGGAAATTAAATTCTGATTCTTGACAATAATAATTTTGGTTCAAAGAGCCTTCTGAAGCTACACCGCTTAGTAACTTTTGATTAGGAAGCGGCATAAACAAAGAAATAGCCCACCATTTAGTATCTGACAAAGATGGATAGCAGCGTAAAACTCAAATGATGTGCCATTATATGATGGGTTTGGCACATCATCATATTATATGTGCCAAATCCATCAAACTACGCATAATATGTATTATATAATACGTTCATGGCCAAACCATACTTAGTTACAACGCAAATTTTTAGAAAAATCTATATACAGTAAGATTCCGTTTAACGCTAGGAATACGTTCCAAGAAAACAAAGCGCTAAATGAAACAGCGTTAAACTGGATATGTTCCAAGGAAACAAAGCGCTAAATGAAACAGCGTTAAATGAGATCATTTTAATACGTAAATAATGAGGATAATAAAACAGGACAGTGAATAAAAAATGTATACATAGCATTTTATTATTTTATTTTGTAACATGTATTATTACTATTGTATTACATTAATTATAGACATTTTTTTAACAGTTTTTATTGCTAATATCAATTTGTATTCATAAATCATTCATGAAAAATTCTTAAAATTAAAAAATAAAAAGTTTTTTAAGAACAAAAAGCAGTAATCAGATCGGTAAACTATAAACAACGAAAAAAATATTGACGAAAGAAAAACTTTCTAACTTCAAGGAATTATAGTTTAAAGTGGCAGCATTCGGGTTAAAATTAAAATGGAATAATTATTTTTATTACTGTAAAATAACATTGATGACCGATCATAAATACTGTATAAACTCTGACCGCAGCAGACTTTCGTATGTACTGCACTGCATTGATATCAAACGCACTGTGAGAAGTCATAGAAGTATCAATACAACAAATTCCTGCGATTTCGGATTTATGTAAGAATAACGGTTTGAAAAACCACGCCAAAATAATCAATAAAAATATAGAATTCGAAAAAACCGCGTTATATCGAAACAACGTTAAGCGGGGTCTTACTGTATTATATTTTTTAAAAGCATTCAGATTTGCCTAAAATACAGCATATCGTGAGATTTTGGATTTCAAGATATCTATAACATATTTGTAAATTGTTTCAAGTTTGATTCATCCAAAGTAGATATACAAAAAAATATTGGTTAAGTTCTTGTATAAGAAGATGCATCTTTTATTTTATCCCGTTTTCTCTCTGATATTTGATTTATTTTTTAATAAAATTATTACAGATCTATAAAATTTATATTAATTATGTGACTTTATTCCGTTTATTTTTTTTTAATATAAATTTATGAAAGTTTTAAACAAAATTCTCATGCAATCTTAAGAGTTTTACTCTAAATTTTTTTGAACATCAATAAAATCACTTTAATTTATTAATTTAAATAAAGAAATTTAATTGAAATTTTGCTATTGCTTATTTTGTTCATTCAGGTAGAGTACTCTAAGAGCTCATTTGCGAGGCAGTTTAAGTCCTCCAATAATGAAGGGTAAAAAGTCCTTGACTCCTTTGAAGTAACACGCTGTATAAGAAGAAGATATAAGTTTATATTTAATTTCTAATACAATATAGGGCCACCGAGAGGGGGTGACATCCGTGACTTTTGTCATGGGCCCGACCGTCGGGCTCTGACGTGTCATATAACGTGTCTGATAGTTTTCAGCCGCCGCTAGAGCGCACTGTCTATCACCCAAACAAGCACCCAAAGCAATAGTGCCAAAATAAACTATTTTATTTATAACATGATATACAATGTATCGAATTTTGAATTTATTGTATACTTTTTACAAATAAATATTTAATGTTTCATATAGCTTTTTAATTAAACCAAAGTGATGCCTTTTTAAGTAGGGCCCGGACCACACATTGATCATGAGCCCGAAAATTTCTCTCGGCGGCCCTGATACAATATATACAAGTTAGTAGCGCATTTATCACTAGGTATACTAAGCACGCAGCTAGGGCCCCTAATCTTCAGGGGCCTCAAAATTTATTTAATTTACGAACACTGAAGACCACGAAATCCTTTAATATCTAAGGGCGTCAAGAAATATAAATGCGCACTGATACTATGTTATATTGAATGAAATCTTGTTTTCGTGCTTTAGTTGAATACTGCATATGACTTTTGTACAGTCATATGCAGTATTGAAATATCCAATTATAAAAAATTTAATTTTAAGAATAAATATATAAGATTAAAATAAATTGATAAAAACATAAACATAATTAGAAAATATAATAAAATAGAAAGACAATGATATTTTTAATACATATATTGTATTTTGTTAGTGAGTTACATATTATTGAAAAAACTGTTTCCATTTAAACTTTTAATATCGCTCTAATTGATTTTGGATAATACTCTTTCCAAAATTCACATTCTATATTAAAGTTTAATTTTGTTGTTTTTATGTTTCCGGGCTTTAATTGGATTGAATTGTGTTTTGCTTTAGATAAAGGTAGCCAACTGTCAATCATATCAGGATATGATGGTTTTCTGAAATAAAATATTCAGAAATTAATCAATTAGAAAGTATATATAACTAATAATTTAAAAATAAAATAATAAAATTTTTATAAATATATTATTTTATACGTAATAGGCTATGAAAACTATCGAAAATATAGCTATATGGTAATAGGCTATATTTTATATATAAAATATAGCCTAAGTTATTATATTCTTTATATTTTAATATAAAGTTAATTAAAAATTTATATTTTAAATATACAGATTGACTATCAAAAATCCGGCAACCTCGGGACCTGAGAATTGCCGGATTTTCGAAAATTTCGGATTTTTGATGTATATATAATGGATTTCGTTTAATTGGGAGAGCCGCTTAATTGGGACAAATCTCAAAAAACGGAAACCAAACTAATAAACTAATACATAATTTAAATGCTTAATTGGGACTTTTCGCTTAATTGGAACAGTAGCAGAAAAGGAATTTTCAATTTTTGATATATTTTAGGGATTTTTCGAAAGTATAGCAACACTACGTACACTAATACGGTTGTGCTTTCTTAAAAATTCCTTATATAAAAATTATAACAACATTTTATTGTACCGGTAATAATTTTTCAGGTATAAACCTTTCTACAAGACAAATATAGACCAGGGGTGGGCAATTATTTTCTGCCGAGGGCAGGATAAACAAACAATCTTCAGGATGAAGCGGGCCGTATAAAAATTGAAAAGTACCTAAGCACGAATTTAACCTTAGGGCGCCGTAATAATGTAATTATTAATTATTAATATGCGGCCTGATGGCCGCGTGGTAAAGCTGTAGCTTGCCATCCTGGAGGATCCGGGTCCCACACCTCCAGTTTTACAGGAGGGGTCCGAGCCCAGCTCGTTGAACCCCAACCTTCAACCATCCGGTTGACTCCATCATGGGTGTTGGCCAGCCTGTGATGGGCTCTATAAGTGACCGCCATTAGATAGTGATATGTAATGTGATAGTGATAGTGATTAGTATATCCTTCGTGTGATATGGCGGCTTAACCTATCTAACCTAACCTAACCAACCTAATTATTATTATGTAATGAAATTATTGATGATAACATTAGCTAATCTATTAATAATTAATACCATAATTATGTAATTATTAATTATTATTATGTAATTATGTAATGAAATATTGATGACAATATTAACTAATCTATTAATAATTAATAAAACTACTTTGACATAAAATGACTATTCACGTTCAAGTAAGATTTATTCTAGTACAAACATATTCCTCTCACCATCACACGAGACAAGAATAATGGTTGCGCCAATTTATTTGCACATGTTTTTCTCAATCTCGCTAATGTGTGTAACCACTTTTGTGATATTTACAGAAAGAATATATTCGTGTATCTATATTTTTTGTTATTTTCTTAGTTTTTTTGTTTGTTTGCAAAGCGTTCTAAATCATCTGTAGAAACTATTTTTTTCATTAGAAACATTAGAAAATAATTCGTTCTACAAATTAATAAATTCAGAGAATTTTCTTTAAAACATAAGTATTTTATCAAACTGATTTATGGTTAACAACCTATTACATCAGAATGTTACAAAATGTTAGGTACCTACGTAGTTAATTTTGTAAAAACAAATTTACAATTCAATGTGAATGGTGAAATTTTCTATGCTCATAGTTAATTAAATCATCAAAATTTGGAGTAATTCGGTAGTGTACGTGTACACTAACGCCAATATCCATTATTTTACATTACAGAGTATCCATTAAATTTATTTTTAAATTATGTTTTAAAGACAGAAAATGTGAATGGACTGTATTAGTAGAATTTAGATTATTTTTCATCAAATCGTATCGATTCTGCTTTCTATTCTATTATATTTTAGTAATCTTATTTTGGTTTTGGGATGAGATAAATTTATTTTTGAAATTTTAAGTAAAATATGGAATTTTAGTATGATGAGCTGTAAAATTCATAAAACTGAAAAAATGTTGTCAATAATACAAAAATTTTAGTTAATTCTGTTGAAATAAATAATATTTTTACTTATTTGTACATTTATTACTTTATTTTTACCAATAATTAAATAAAATATGAGAAAAATCCTAATATAAACAACCTCAGGCTATAAAAAGAGTAGCAGCACTTTTATTGTTTTATGGCAGCCATTCATTTCATGGAAAATCACAGTCAAGCCTACTTTATTGTACTGCATGTAGTATTGGGTGAAGTATGTCAACAAAGCATCTGCGGGCCAATTAAAATAAGGCAGAAAATGTTATAGCTGTTTATGTATGAGTGTAGACAATTTTCAAATATGTTATGTTTTTATAAATTTGAAAATTTATAAAAAATAAAAATTTTTGAAATGAAGGAAAAACATACCAATAAATATAGTTTATTAAAAAAACTGACAATTTTTTAATAAATTTATATTACTTTTCAACTAATTATACAATGTAACTTGTTATAAAAATTTGCATAATACTTGGTTTTTTATCAATAATTTTTTAAAATATTGTCCAATTTTCTTCATTCATAGCTTATTTATTCATAAGGCTTGCAGCTTTCAAAAAATAACAAACATTTCATTGGATGGCTAAGATTTCATACAAAAAAAAAATCATGTTTTCTCCGATCTCATATAATGAATGAAAAGTTGTGAAAAAAATAAAATTCAAAAAATATTTTACATCATTAAAATGAGAATAAAAAAAACAATGAATTGTGAAAATTTTAAAAAATTTTGATGAAAATTAAGAGAGATTTTACAATATTAATTTTTCGCATATTAATTAGGTTTATTTAAAAAAACCTTGCAAACTTCAACGGATTAAAGCTTTTAGTGAAAACTGATCAAAATCTGTAATGATAAGAAATCTATTCTTAGATAAATATAATATTACTTGTTTACAATATCATAGATAACAATACAAATAACAGACATAAAACATTTACTGTATTAAATACTAATAATATATTTGAGTATGAACAGCATTTAATACTTTTTATTTACTAACAATGCTTTTTCTATTGTCTATGATAAGAAATTGAACTATAAATTTTCAGTATTTATCCAATAAAACATGCATTAGAAATATTTAGTGATATTTAAAATTTTGATAATTTGAATAATTTTGAAATGTTATCATTAAATAACTGAAATTTATGATAGATTTTAATAGTGTGACATATTCAAAGCTTCAATTTACCTTAGTCCCAATCATGCCAGATTGGAAATACAGTAGAACACAATTATAACAAAAACAGATATAACAAAAAATCGGTTATAACAAAATGGTTTTGCAGTTCTGATTGACATCCATAGGTTAACATTATATTAATACACTGTTATTATAAAAAAAATGACAGAACAGATAATTCATAAACATCAGTTATGAGTATAACAAAAAAATGACATCTCACAAAGAATTAAAGTTTATTTAAAAATTAATTTAAATGTCATTTAAATCAACAATGATATAAAATTTCCCCTCAAGTTGAAAGAAATAGTCATTTGGGCTTGTTCCATTTCATCAGAAGGGTGAGAACATTAACTGCATGTGTTACAATTTAGTATTGTCATTGATCTATATATATAGTAATAAATATGAATCATTGAGTATTGTACTCTGGTTTTGATTTCAGATTCACATTTCAAAATAAAAAAAAAATAGAGTGGTGTGTTGTTTACAAAGTTGTACAACAACTAGAATTCTTTTTGTAATCATCTTTTTCTACCAAAAAAAAGCTAAAAAATAGAAAGGGATGCAAATAAGAGAACTTCCCTAGATCTTAAAACTAAAGTTGAACTTCTTCAAGCTGTTGATAAAGATAACTGTTCAAAATTTGAAATTTGTAAAAGTGAATTCTACTTTATTGACAATAATAAAAAACAGAGATGTCATAATAAAAAATTACAAAATTAACAGATTTAAATTGGATCAAAACATGAGAATGACAAATCTTGAAAATTTGGAGGCTGCATTTCTGATATTGGTTCAAGCAAAGGCGGCAAAATTCGCATATTTTTGGTCCACTTTTAATGAGAAAGGTAAAAATCTTTGCTGAACAGATGGGATTACAGTTTTTTGCAAATTCAGGTTAGTTAGAATGATTTAAAAATAATTAAAATAAATTACTGTATATTATATATTTTTTAATTATATTTTTGAAGAGAATCTTTAAAATAGCAATTTTTTGCAAAGAATACCATTGTAGTTTCATAGAACTAACTTTGGGAAAAGCCCCCAACTTTTTTAAAACTCTTCTCTTCACTTCACTTATAATGAAACATGTGTTGTTTCTTAATATGTGAATTTATGGAAGTTGGATGTACATAAACTGGATAATGTTTGATATTCTATTAGAAAAATCTCTGTTAAAAACAAGCAGTAAAATTTACATAATAGTAAAATTGCATTTTTGACTAAATTAATTTTTCAATTAAGTTCAATTATAAAACTAAATAAATTCTCATTGATTGTTGTAATATAGATGACGATAATTATACTGATGCTGGATGATTGGATGGAAATGTCATGTTCCTAGATACAGTCTATTCTCAAGTTATAAGGCTAAAAAGTTGGTTCTGCAAATTACATTAAATTTTAAATAAATTATTTAAAATTATTAAATAATTTATTTAAAATTACAAGAAAAATCAAATAATTTAAACAATTATGACTGTATTTTATCATTCCAAATCAAACTAGTGTGGATTTATAACAAATTGATGACATCAATAGTCAAATATAAAGTTACATAAAAACTTGATACAGTCGATTCTCGCTATTCGCGGTAGTTACATTCTGTAAATTCTTCGCAAATACTGAATTAGCGAATAGTGAACCATTGTGCCTATGGGAAATATAGAGTTAGGTTCCTGCAAACCTTTCTTCCCAACATTTTCATACTTGGTTTGTGTGTGTTTTTCTATTTACAGACATCTTATTTAATTTGTATTACATTACTTATAAATAATTACAGTATATGCAGTGTATACTACTATATACAGTATTATAATTACAGTAATCTTTATTTAATTTTTTAAAAACATTAACTATGTAGTAAATAAAATCTTATTTTTGATTCATAGTTTTTTGATGTTGCAAGATGTTTGATGTGACAGCTGACACATTGTCTTTCTGAACTGCATTGAAAAAACTGCATCAGCCTTGTCTGCATTGCTTTTTGCCTCAGATTCTAAAATTTCAGCATAAGGAGCAAATGCGCAGGAAGTTAGGTGCCTAAATTAATTTGAAGCTGCATTCAAGCATAGAGTCGCATTCTTCTATGGGACCTGTGGACGATACGAACAGGCTTTTGGCCTACCTGCAGTTTGTGAAGTGAGCGAGGCTAGGTAATGAGAAATTTTCTGGCAAACTGATTCAGAGACTACATTTGGTGACAAACAACTTCCTTCCTCCTTTCTCTACAGAGAAAAGAGAAAAGGTATAAATTGGTAACAGTGTTTTCACTGATCAGTGGGAGTCCACGAATAAGTGCGAAGGCTCAGCAAATAATGATTTTGTGGTTAAAAATAAATTTTTGCAAATAGTTGAATACGGAATCCGCGAATAATGAGAATTGACTGTATATGATCAAATAAATCAAGTAAAATTTTGAACTTCATGACAGTTACTAACTTGTAAAGAAGCTTTCTTCTTCATAAATTTCTTTGATAACCGCTGCAAATCAGGAATTTTTCTTAGGTGTTCTTCATAAAGAGTTTGCCGAAGTTCAGTATTTTCAATCAATATTTCTACAATGTTCAGCCTTTCTTCTATATTTAGAAAAAGATTAAAATATAATAATAATAACATTTTCAAACAAAGGGGATAGTAATAATAATAATTAAAATCAAAGAAATAAGAAAAAAAATTGTAATACAAGGGTATGCCTCAATTAGTGCAAATAATGAACATGAATTTCTCACAATATTTGAAGTATTAACTATATGTAAAATATAGTAATTGGTTCTTGCTTTATGAGATTCCAGCCATTAGCCAACCTCACAATGAATAACCACAATACTAACTGTTTAAAAAACAGTTAGTATTGTGTACATCATCAAATTAACCACCAAATCGAAACCAAAAGAACAAATCGAAAGTGGAAGTTAAGTGCAGCTTTTATGTCCCTCAATCACATCCATTTATTTTTGCTGTAGCAAAATCACTAACCTCTTCTTTTTTTTTGTTTCCTGTTTTATCATCAAAAGTTCTTTCTCTTATCCATTTCGATACTTTTTAAAAGAAAATTCTGTACTATACTGTTTATTCTGTTACTTTTTAAAAGAGAAAATTCTGTACTATACTGTATGTATACGATACGTTTCCTGTTTTATCGTCAGAAGTGTTCTTCCTTTTATCCATTTCGAAAACTTTTTAAAAGAGAAAATTCTGTACTATACTGTATGTATACAATATCTTTTCCTGTTTTATCGTCAAAAGTGTTCTTCCTTTTATCCATTTCGATACCGTACTTTTTAAAAAAGAAAAATCTGTACTATACTGTAGCAAAGCTAAATCTCAATCATATCCATTTTTTGCTCTAGCATAATCACTAACCTCTTCTTTTTTTTGTTTCTTGTTTTATCGTCAAAAGTGTTCTTCCTTTTATCCATTTCGATACTTTTTTTTATCGTCAAAAGTGTTCTTCCTTTTATCCATTTCGATACTTTTTAAAACATCATCAAAAGTGTTCTTCCTTTTATCCATTTCGATACTTTTTAAAAGAAAACTTCTGTACTCTACTGTATGTATACGATAGCAAAGCTAGAGAAAATTCTGCACTATACTGTATGTATATGATAACAAAGCTGAATAACAGTAATGTTAAATAGCTAATGGCAAAAAGCCCATCTTTTTGGTGTTTCACCCCCTTCAAAGTCAAGTGACTGTGCTTGGACTGCTCCTCATCTGGTTTTACTAACCAAAAATTAACATTAATTTGTTAACTGACATAATAAAAGGGGATGGACCTTTGTTAGTAAGACTGGTCTATTCTTACAATTCATATTAATTGAATATTTGCTTGCACTAAGTGAAAACGGTATCATTTTTATAAGTCACACTAATTGAATATCACATTATTTGAACTTGCACTACTATTGAAATCAAAAACATTAGAAATATATCTTGACCTAAAGGAAGTGCTGAAGATTCTATATAAAAAAAATTTATCATTTTACACCTTTTCATTTTCATACATTTTTTTTCTTTTGCCCTGTCTATGGAAGAATCTATGTCCGTCATTGGTAATACAACAAATTCATTTTTAGTTTACAGATATACAGTGGTACCTTGCAATTCGACATCCCACAATTTTTCAGTCTCACAATTTGGCAGTTGAATTTCACAGGAAGGTAGGTGCATGAGTATACATGGAATTGTGTGATGCCATTTGTTATTAGCATGGTTATTTATGTCAGTTCTTGTTGGGCTGCTTTAGTATTTGCTCATGTTGTTTCTTTAATTTTTAATTCTGTATTTTTCAGAAAGTAAAAAATTTGTGCATCTGTAATATTACCGTATTACTTCAGATTTACCGTATTACTGTATTACTTCAGATTTAAGCCGTAGTAGGATTTTAAAATTGGAAAAAATAAAACTGATTTCGCATCTGTAATATTACCGTATTACTTCAGATTTAAGCCGTAGTAGGATTTTAAAATTGGAAAAAATAAAACTGATTTTATATTAGGTATTGAAAAATTAAGTAAATAAAAATGTTTCTTATTTTAAATAGGTACTGATATTCATAAGATACCTAATTTATTGAGACTCTTCTTCAGATATACTAACACTTTTGTTTTTATTAAAACTAGCAGGAGGTCTCTTCTCACAAACATGTTCTAATCAATCTTTCATCAATTCTGTTATCATCCATGCATTCTTTTGTGCAGGAATTATAAAACCCTTAGGAAGATTTTCCTGAGGTACAGTTTTTTGTTTAAAATTATAAAAGGTGGCAATTTGTTTCAATTAGCAGTTATAAACAGTATTATAGTAATTCATGAATTTTCTAAAAATTAAAATATGGCCAGATACGACGTGATTCTACACAACTCCTATCAAACAGCAACTGGATTAAATCAGAAAAGTACGAACAAGGGAGTACTGAATAAACTGTTATCAATAATTGTAATGCTGTGTAGAGCGTAAAGCAAAAATCCAATCATTGGAAAAGTGGGAGATCTGGAGAAATAAGACATTAAAATATTCACTTTGAATTTACGCCGCACTCAAATTTTATGTCTTAAAAATTTGAATAAAAAGTGTGGCTTAAATTCAAAGTAATATGGTATTAATTTTTTGAATGAAATTTAGAGAAGGATTCAAAGAGAAGTGAACAGAAGAATAATTCAAGAAAGAAGAACACTTGATTGAGCATAGAGAAGAATAAAGAAATTATAGATAAAGTGCAGAAAGGTAAAACAATTACAGATGTAGTTCAAGCATATGATGTTCTAGGACAACTTGACAATGTTTTGCAACAGAGAGAGAAGATTATGAGTGCTAGAATGTCTGCTGGAGCAATAAAGATTTCTGACAAGAAGAGATCTTCATTCAATGAAGAGATAGAAAAGCTGCTTCTCACTTGGATTAGATAAAGGCCGATGAAGTGAGATCCAGTAACTCAGGCAATGATCTGTGAGAAGCTAGATTAATTTTTGAAGAACTGCAGAAGAAAATTCCTGGAGGTACCTCAGATTAAACTGAGGAATTTAAAGCAAATTGAGGCTGATTTCATAGATTCAAAGGTAGAACAGGATAAAGAAGACTTTATTCCAACATCCAAGGGCTAACAAATTGTGCATTGTGAATAAAATAGTGTATTTTGTAACTTAATGTGTTATACAATAGTAAAATACATATAATAAAGTAAATAATATAGTGTATCTCTCTCACCTCACACGTTAGGGGAGTGGGATGGGGACCAATAACCAATTAATCTATTTCACATAGTCTTATATGGGAAAAATTGTCCCGCAATTCGACAGTTTTTCAATTTGATACTAGTTTGGTGATAGATTAGTGTTGAATTGTGAGGTACCATTGTATAAATAATACATATCATTATTTTTATATTTTATGACTGTTATTTTCCATTGATAAATTTTTGAAAAGAGACTAGTCTTTAATTGAACTCATGAAATTTCCATTTGGATTCAAAGATATTATTTAGATGAAGTGACCCTTCCAAAATCCAACTCTGTGTCCTTGTCATGGAGGAGGGTAACAGGAAAGGTGTTCATAACTTCTAAATAGTGCCGTTTTTGTTTGGAGGGTAACAGGTTAGATGTTTGAGTTGAATTTTCTCCCCTGGCTAAAGGAGTTCTGGTACTACCCAAACCAAGGTTTAAGGTATCGTGCTGAGAGTTGAGTGATACTAGGATAGTAAAAGATGCAGTGTTCTGAATAATCCCTTCAAGGCATCTGGCAAAACCTTGTGGTGCCTTGTCACCTTGTCAGCCTTCCACCCATATTGGGAGATAACTGGGTGTGATCCCTTTTATGTTTCTTCCAGTCAGTATTTGTCACATGGATGATAAAAATACTTATTCTCAAGGGACCGATTCTCACCTCATCACAGGATTGGCGTTTCTGATTTATCTGTTCACGGGGTGGAGTTGCCAGCATACCTCTAGCATTATGGTGGGATGGTGGAGCAGTCTGCCTCTGTTTCTTCCTCTTCCGTTAATATACCTGGTCTGCGATAGGCAATATTGTCTGGAGCAGCTAGGAGAAAGCAGAGGAGGGCAGATGTAGTACTGATGGCTCTCAGCAACTAGGTCATACTTTCTAACTAGCTTCATCTGATCCTCTTGTCAATACCTCTGGTGCTGGCAAGCAGACCAGATCTGCAATTTCTACCCCTCTTCTGGGGATGGTAAACCTGCAAAATGGACTCTGTGCTCCTTAGCCAGCAAGAGTTATACTTTCAATTATTGACTTCCCTTTGGATGGACATTATCAAGGAGGGATACCCAGACTCCAAGATGGTGGCCAACAAAGTTGATCTACAAGGGAAGATCCTAAGCAGAACAGATGGCACTCTTTTGGGCAAATCTCTACCAAGAGATACCCAGACTCCAAGATGGTGGCCAACAAAGTTGATCTTCTACAAGGGAAGATCCTAAGCAGAACAGATGGCACTCTTTTGGGCAAATCTCTACCAATATTCAGGGGCTATACCTTGGACAATGGTGCACTCATTTATACTTGTATAAATGAGTTTACTTGTCAGTGGCTCAGCCAACTTTTACCATGGGTGTGCTCTTGGGCAGGGATTTTGTTTAAGGATTTTTCTTGAAAAAAAGGACCTTTCCAAGTCTGTGAAAGTGGTATTTCACACTGCAGATGTCCATACATGGGATGTGAACAAACTTTTGGCTCATCTCAGGACTTTTAATCCAGGACTCAAAACTGAGAACTGGATAGAAGCAAGGATGCGAAGGGACAGCGCATCATTGTGATGGTTGATCTTGCTTCGACTAAGGCCATCAAAGCAGGCAATTTTAAAGCTCTCTCTGGGGTCAACAAAGGGATTTTCAAGATACTTTTGTCCTAATTCCAAGTCTGGATGACCGATAACTTCAGTGATTGCTCCTGCAAAGGGGTATGAACTGGTTGGGACCACCAATAAGGATCAGGATTCCGTAAGTACCCCTGAACCTTCTGGTACCCAGATTTCAGAAGTGTGCCCACCTTAGGCATCTGTAGTGTTATGGGTCTGAGGGTGATTCAAATCAACCTCCAGCACTCTTGAGCTGCTTCTACCCTCATGTCAGCAGCTTGTGGGAGGCTGTTATGACCTCACTCTTATTCAAGAGCCATGGCACTATAATACTTTACCTTTGTTGTTATTAACAGAAGGGTGGCCACTGACCTAACATTAGGGACTCAAACTATTTCTAACCTAATTGAGAACTAGCATGTATCCATTTCAATTTAAAAGATGGGATACCTAGTCAGGGCATACAGAGACCTAAATTCAAGACTAATTGGGCTTCCTTTAGAGAAGACCTTAAGTTTAACTTTGCAAGTATACAGAGCTGTTTCAGCTCGAAAGTGGACTCTTATCCTAACATCAAAACTGCCCAGTCAGGATCACTAGTTCATTAAAGCAGGTTCCTTGGTGAAATAAAACAGTTTGGTGGTCTTAATGTTAGAAGGCTTTTTAATAAAGCTAAAAGAACAGGTGAATGGGACACATATAGAGGTGCTCTCACTTTTATAATAAAGCAATTAGAAAGGCAATTAAAAGGTCTTCCTGGAAAAGATATTGTCAGAGAATAAAAGATATACCTGATGTATCCAGACTAGTGAAGATAATGTCCAGAGGGAATTATTGCAAGGTCAGTACTATCAGGCTGCCATGATGTCTGATAGCAGGCTTTGGCAGGATGACTAGTACTTGCAAGGACTCTTTAAAGGAATTCTTTTGAATATACTTTCCTGGGTTTACTTTGATTGAGGGCCATCCTGTTTGCAGAAGCAGTCAGATCTCAATGGACATGTTTATCATGCCAAGAGGGAGGATTGGGATCTTATTAGAAGGGTGATCATTCAGTCAAATATTAGCTGAGCTGTAAGTAATTTTAAGCCCTTCAAGTCTGTGGGGCCAGATGGTATTTTGCTGGTGTTTTTACAACAAGGCATTGATATCCTTTATGACATGTCTTCAGGACCTGCTTGGTTTTTGGCTATATTCCATGTCCTGGAGTAAGGGATTCTTTTATATCTAAGCCTGTAGTTTTTATATACTGAGGCTAAGTCCTATCGTCCAATCAGCCTGACATCAATTTTTATTGAAGACAATGAAAAGGCAGGTGGATAGATTTGTTAGGAATGGGGCTTTAATAAAGATTCCTCTTCATCACAGTCAATTTGCCTATCAGTCTGGCAAATCGATTGAAAATGCTCTCTATAAGGTTGCCACTCATTGAGAGAGGACATCATTGAGGGAATATATTGGATACAAAGAAATTGCCTTAGGAGAATTTCTTGATATCGAAGGGGCATTTGACTCAACTTCTTTTGAGCAAATTGGCCTTGAAGCAAGCAGGCACAGAATATGTTCTATAATTACTTGTTGGATTGGTTCCATGCTGAAGCATAAAGTTGTTTACAGTGCACTCTATGAACAATATTCACAGACAGGGTTGTCCACTGAGGGATACTTTTGGGATCCGGAAAAGTGGCCCCGCACATTTCACCCCCAGTAGATAATGAGTAGGATAACTTGAATTTTTATTGAAATCCTAGCCCCTTTAGTGGAGATTCAATTTTAATGGTCTGCAACTGTTTACAAATTAAACGTAATTAATCAGCAAAAATTAAAAAAGTGAAATCTCGCTTAATTTTCATTTAAATTTTTTGATAATTTTACAATTCATTACGTTTTTTATTGTCTTTCTAAAGATGTAAAAATTTTTTCCGAATTTTATTTCTATAACCTTTTGTTCATTTTATGAGATTGGAGAAAACACGATTTTTCTATATGAAATCTTAGCCATCCAATGAAATGTTTGGCATTTCATTGGATGGGAAATCCAATGAAAATAAGGTACGAATGAAGAAAATTGGATAATATTTTAAAAAAATTATCGATAAAAAACTCAGTACAGTGGACTCTTGATTTTATGAAATCGTGTTTTCTCCGATCTCATATAATGAATGATAAGTCATGAAAGAAATAAAATTCGGAAAAATTTTTACATCTTTAGAAAGACAATAAAAAATGTAATAAATTGTAAAATTATCAAAAATTTAAATGAAAATTAAGCAAGATTTCACTTTTAATTTTTGCTAATTAATTAAGTTTAATTTTTAAACAATTGCAGACCATTAACATTGAATCTCCACTAAAGGGGCTGGGATTTCAATAAAAATTCGAGATATCGAGAGTTGACTATATTTGCAATTTTGTATCCTACTCATTATCTACAGGGGGCGAAATGAGTTATTGAGAGTTGACTGTATTTACAATTTTGTATCCTACTCATTATCTACAGGAGGCGAAATGCGAGGGGCCACTTTTCCATAAACTGTACTTTTTCATCTTCTTTGATGCCTTGTGGTGAATAATCTTTTAACTACACTCAATGGGAGAAGTTTCTTCACTGTTGACTATGCCAATGACATATCCATCATTGTGGTGGGAAAGTTTCCCAGGACTGTATTTGAGGTGCTTCAGACAGAGCTCTCAATACAGTTTCCAAGTGGTGTGATAAGGTTGGATTGACTGTTAATCCAGCAAAGACTATAATTATGCTTTTTACATAAAGAAGACAATTGATGGGACTTATTGAACTATCACTCTTTGGCAAAAGGTTACAGTTTTCTATTCAAGTTAAATACCTTGGTATTATGTTAGACAAGGGATTGACTTGGAAGCCACATGTGGATATCATTGTTGGGAAAGCCTGTAGAGCCCTATGGGCCTGTAGAGGCATTTTAGGTAAGATTTGGGTTGCTATACTGGATATACACCATGGTTGTGAGACCCACTATAACCTATGCTGTCATTATTTGATGGCAAAGAGTTTTGCTTCAGACCTGCAGGACTGAACTCAAAAAGATTCAAAGGTTGGCCTGTCTGAGCATGAGCTATGAAGACTGCTCCTACTGCTGCTCTTGAAGTTCTCTTGGGCATTCCCCCTTGCATTTATTTATTGAGGCAAGTGCCTGGGAAGGTTATTATAGGCTCCATTCTTGAATGAAATATTTTACAAAGCAGTCTGAAGAGATAATATATAATAAATTAATATACTGTAGTTTAGTTTTAATATAATCAATATATATACAGTAGAACCTCGAATCTCAAGGAAACAAAAAAAATTCATTTTAAAAAGTTTTTTCGAGATATCAAGGTTCAATTTTAAATAGAGATTTTTATGTCAATAATACATACTGTAGTTTTTAATACTGTATAAAACATTTTTTCCCATGAAAATTAGCACCTAAATATTCCTGCATTTTATAAACCAAAGGTTGAAAATATCACTGAATAAACATGATCATATTCATAAAAACCTATCAACAATTAGAAGTGAAACTTAGAAAACAAAACTACTGTATGTCATGTTCAGTATTTTGAGCATGCACAAAAAGTTTCTGTTCCAGTTATTAGCACCACATTTATGTTCTTTTATTAAATTTAAATCTTGTGTTTAGACTCCAAAAACGAGAGAAAATTCATAAGTATTTTTAATTTCTCTAGCACAAAAATTATACACTAATTCGAGATAGTGAGGGTTTTGAAGAAAATACTTCAAGATAACTATTAAAATTACATTGGTTAAATGCCGAAAGTGGACGGAAAAAACATTTTTCCACATATTAAGGGTTTTGAGATAAAGAGGTTTGAGATTGCAAGGTTACACTGTATATATATACTGTATACATATATATATATATTTCAAGGAACTGCTCCCATCCCAGACCAGAGAACAAAGGCCTTTATATATATATATATTTCAGGGAACTGCTCCCATCCCAGACCAGAGAACAAAGGCCTTTGCACCTTGGGAGAAGAATCTTTAAATGCCGAAAGTGGACGGAAAAAACATTTTTCCACATATTAAGGGTTTTGAGATAAAGAGGTTTGAGATTGCAAGGTTACACTGTATATATATACTGTATACATATATATATATATTTCAAGGAACTGCTCCCATCCCAGACCAGAGAACAAAGGCCTTTGCACCTTGGGAGAAGAATCTCTTGGACCCACAAAGTGAAGCACTCATCCTTTGAGTGGGACAAGTTAAACACAGGGCTTGACAAATTTCAAAAAGTTGAGCAGACATTTGACTACCACTGCAAATTTCATGGTAGCCAACTCAAAAGTGAGACTGGAACATCAGTAAAATCAGGTAAAGTACAATAGTTAAAATCAATTTGAAATTTTTTGGGCCTATTAATGGTAACAACAACAATAAATAATAAAGATTATATTTTAATTTTCCTTAACTACTACTATTTTTCTTAATATAGAAAAATTTTCTGTATATATAGTTATTGAGGATAACCTAGTGCAAAATAGAGCAGTCGTACAGTTGACATTTTTAGAAACATCTCTTCTTTTATAAGCTACAGTCAATCAAAAAAGTATTGGGACACAACAAACTGTCAATTATTTATTGAAAAATAAATAAATAATACACTGAAATTAATACTGTTTTCACTACAGTCACTATATAGAACTAAAACAAAGTTTTTAATCTAAAAATTCAAGAAAAATAATATGAAATAAATAAGAAATGCCACACATCTTGTGTTCAAAGTGAAAAATCACGCTCAAAAAAGTATTGGGACATAGAGGAAAAAGTCCAAGAAATAGCCATAATTTGGCAGAATTGTCATTTAA
>AYEL01083662.1:0-60099 GCA_000484575.1 Olivierus martensii
CACTCGGCTATCATAATAAAAACATTAAACAATATTTTAATAAATTTAAAGCATACAGGGAATAAATTTGTCCTAAAGGTTCAGATTTTAAATATAATCAGGACTACGGCCTTCTTTACAATATTGGAGTCCCTAGAATCAGCTGTTTGCATTAGTCGGTAGCCAAATAGCTACCACCTGTTTGTAAGCGGTAGCCAAAATGGAAATTCTGGTAGCAATTGGCTACATGGCTACCGGGTTTGTCGAGCCCTGTAAACAGTCACATTCTTGAGATGGTTAAGGATTACAAGGTGACCAGATTTAATTTTCAGGCCCTTCACTGTTGTTTTTCCCAGTTTGAAGAGCTGGGGAGGGGATTTGGGAGAATTATCAAGGGTGGATTGATCTGGTTTACAAATGGTTTTAAAACTGCTATTGGGACAGGGGATTTACTGTGAGGGAATGAGAATGTCTTATTATTATTCTCTCAAACGATTTGCCACTGTCTTTCAGGAAGAAATCTATATTATTTCGTTTGGAGAAAACATGGTCGGGATCAAAATGTAAACAAAGCGATTCGTTTAGTCACTCGGCTATCATAATAAAAACATTAAACAATATTTTAATAAATTTAAAGCATACAGAGACGAAATTTGTCCTAAAGGTTCAGATTCTAAATTTAATCAGGACTACGGCCTTCTTTACAATATTGGAGTCCCTAGAATCAGCTGTTTGCATTAGCTGGTAGCCAAATAGCTACCACCTGTTTGTAAGCGGTAGCCAAAATGGAAATTCGGTAGCAATTGGCTACATGGCTACCGGGTTTGTCGAGCCCTGTAAACAGTCACATTCTTGAGATGGTTAAGGATTACATGGTGACCAGATTTAATTTTCAGGCCCTTCACTGTTGTTTTTCCCAGTTTGAAGAGCTGGGGAGGGGATTTGGGAGAATTATCAAGGGTGGATTGATCTGGTTTACAAATGGTTTTAAAACTGCCATTGGGACAGGGGATTTACTGTGAGGGAATGAGAATGTATTATTATTATTCTCTCAAACGATTTGCCACTGTCTTTCAGGAAGAAATCTATATTATTTCTACATGTGTTAAAATCAATCTTGATAGGGGATATGTTAATAAATACATTTATATCCTATCTGACAGTCAAACTGCATTAAAAGCACTTGATAACTCTCTCTTTACTTTTAAGCTTGTATGGGATTGTCATCTTCTCATTGAGGAACTGGCTACCAGAAACAGGGTGCAACTTGTTTGGATGCCAGAGCACAAAGGGATTGAGGGCAATGAGGTTGCTGATGGGCTGGCCAAGGAAGGGCTTTTCATCCCTTTATTGGATCTGAGCCTATCCTGGGCATCAGATCTGATGTATATGGGCAGGTTGTCAAGGACTGGTTGACAGCTCAACACCTCATTTATTGGAGATCTAATCCTGGATTAAGGCAAGTAAAAGCTCTCATTCCAGGTCCTTCTGTACAGAGAACGAGAGTTGCTTGTATTGCATAAAAATGAAGCTAGGATTAATCACAGGGCTCCTCATAGGACACTGTCATCTTAGAAGGCATTTTTACTTAATTGGGATTGTTAATAGTCCCAATTCTAGAGGATGTAAAGGAGCAGAGAAACTCCTCTTCACACTTTGTGTGAATGTGTGGCCCTTTCACGGCTAAGATATAATCTTCTTGGGATGTATTTTCCTGCCCCAGAAGATCTTTTTACAGTCCCATTGATGATGATACTGTCTTTTGTGATTAAGATGGGACTTCTTATGGGATGATCCTGTTGGGGGTGCACAATACAGTGCTAGTGGAAAGCTGCCCTTTCTTATAACAACAAAACAATAGATGAGGTGATATCATTTCCAAATGAGTTTGTTGAGAAGACAATAATTCTATCCTGTAATACACATTTTCTAATACTGAGATCTGAAGAAATGAAAATAATTTAACCCTTAAAATAATATAATACTCAAAATAATGAAAAATAAAAAAGAGATTATTATTAATTAGGACATATTTGGGTCAACTCTTCACAACTTTTCATATAAAATATTCTAAATTATTTTAACTCAATGAATCATGACTTCATTAAACAATTTGAAATATTTTTAATTTCTATGCACTATTTACTAAAACTTTATTTTTTATTTATAAGATACAATTCATTAATAACAAACCAACCTATTTTATTAATATCCAATAAAGGTTGCTTGATCCATTGAGATAACAATCGCTGACCAGGTATCGTTCGACATCTGTTTAACAAGCCAAATAAACTGCATGATTTATTTTCTGAAAGCAAAAGAAAAGAATTAGCAAATTTTTGTCTTCAAGAATAGTATAAGATCTGGCAGATTCCATTTAAACTTTTATTTTCTAATTTAAATATAAAAATATTTTCTAAAATTTCTCAAAAAATCTCTCTTCTTAAGTTCCTCTTCTATTTGAAATGCACTATTGCATAATAACTTGAAATAATGTTTAACAGCAATTGATAAACAGTAATTTAATGTAATGTTTTTGGTTGTATAAACAATAGTCTTCAGCATTTAGAATAAAATTGAAAGGAATACAAAATTTTAATTTGTTTTTAATGTTCAAAAATGAACTAAAACTTTGTATTCCTTTCAACTCTATTCTTGATGCTGAAGATGGTTGTTTATACAACCAAAAACATTACATTAAGTTACTGTTTATCAATTTAAATGCTGTTATTTTGAGTCATTATGTTTATTCCAGTTATCAGTAGTTAGTTAAGATTTTAGTTTATGTACTATTGCATTTTTTCTTTGAGTTTAAACTTTCTGCACTAAAAAAATATATGGGGTCTGGAGTTTGTGATACCCATGCCACCATTTATGATCATGGACTTCTTAACAATGAACTAAATATTCTTTTAGTAATCTAAAAACAGTATGAGATTCTGATGTTCATCTCTTCTCCCTCATTTCCCTGACTCGTCCAAACAGGTGTAGATTACTTGTAGGTTTTTTTGAATAAATAAATAAGAACTGTAATATACAATAAACTTTTCTCCATTGAACAATTTATTATATCAATTAATCACTGCTATAATCCACTATCAGAAAAATGGTTTCTGCTAAGTTTCTGCAAAATTATCATCTTAATCTACAAAGTAATTTTATATTTATGTAAATTTTATAGTAAATTTAACTATGTACTCAATTATTGTGTATATATATATGTAGTCCTCACTTATGATGGGATTCCATTCCAATGTCTCTATCATAAGTCAATTCTGATGTAAGTTGAGGACTTTTTTAATTCTTGATTTGTTTGATTTCTGTTTTCACAAATTAGGTTTCTGTTTAAACTTAAAACTGTTAAAAATATATAAATTTTTATAAACATTTATAAATTATTTATTAACACATATACAATTAAATACATAAATATAAAATTAAAGAAAAATTTAAGAAATTTTTTTCATTCAGTAATACTATTTTTCTTACTGGACATGATAGGGTTATGACAAAATACAAAAACTGAAATGAGAGAAATAAACACTCTGACTGCTGATTAGCAACTAACATGCCAAAGGATGTGATAAGTTAGAAGTGGGTGAATCACACTAGCGGCTATTGTGTATTGTTGAAAAGCTTTGCTTGCAGACTAATGGGGACACTACAATGCATATACAAAAGCAATGTAATATATGTATGTATATGCAGGCTGCAAAGTTGAATTGTTATGAAGTTGAAGTTAGAGAATATTTTAATAATAATTTTTGGCTTTCCTAAGTGCAAATTGTTGTAAGTCAAGGAATAACTGGTGTGTATATATATATATATTAATCCTTCAATTAATAATAATCTTTAATTAAGAAAAATTATTAAACTATAAGAATATACAAAATTAATTTTTTAAAGGAATTTTATGAATTAGGGATAAGTCATTTATATGACTGTCATAGCTTGTTGAATATATTCACAGCATTATAAAATGTAATTACATGGAGCAATAGTATTTAACTCTCAGTCAACTGTTAGGTATTTTTATCAGTACGGAAATCTAGTACTTAATAAAAATAAATCTAGAATACAATATTTGCATCATTGATTAATTATTACTATAACTGCACCAATGATTTGAAATTTACAGTCATTCCTGTAAATTTCAAATCATTATTGTTTTTAAATAGCATATACTGTATATGTACAAGTAACCCTCAATTTACAAACATACTATTTATGAATTTTTGCTTTAATGAACTGTTCAAATATGTATATTTAAACTTTCTTTTCTAATTTAAATTCACTGTTTCAATTCATAAAGATAATTTTTGCTTTTGCAAAGAAATGATATCATTATTGGTCAATTATACACTATCTTCTTCTTGGGGTGCAGTCTCCTACTGGAGGTTGATGACCACTCTGGTGAATTCCTTCCTATTGCTTGTTGTTCTGAACAACTGTTCAGAACTGAGCTCAGTCCATTCCCTTATATTGCAAAGTCAAGATATTCTTCTTCTTCCAGGCTTCCTTATCCCCTCAATCTTGTCCTCAATTAATAACTGTAGGATGTGGTATCTGTTGTGACACATCAGATGTCCCAGATATGCAGTTTTTCTTCTTTTGATTATAATAATAAATTCTCTCTGCTTGTTAATCTTTTTTAGAACATCCTCATTTCTCATTTTTGCTGTCCAAGATATTTTTAACATCTTTCTATAAATCCACATCTCAAAGGCTTCCAATCTTTTAATCGAGACTGATTTCAAGGTCCAAGTTTCAACACCGTAGAGTAGGATTGACCAAATATAACATTTCATCATTCTTAATCTAATTTCGAGGTTAAGGTCACTGTTGCACAGCATTGTTTTAATGTTTAACAAACACTGACTTGCCATCTCAATTCTAATTCTAATCTCCATGTCGTAATCTCCATCGTTAGTTAACCAACATCCAAGATATCTGAACTTATCAACCTTTTCTATTTTTCTTCCGTTGAGTAGTAGAGTAGCTGGGGTAGAATGATTTCCAAGTATCATAAATTTTGTCTTATTGATGTTGATTTTTATCCCCATTTCAGTGCTTGCTTCATTTACTCTTTCAAGGAGGATTTGAAGATCCTTCAAATTAGTGGCAAGTAGGGCTGTGTCGTCCGGAGATTGTTTATAATCTTTCCATTCGCACTTACACCTTTTTTTTGTCCATCAAATGTTTTTTTGAATAGTATTTCAGAATAGATGTTGAAAAGTAGTGGGGACAAGATGCATCCCCATCTCACTCCTCTTTTGATACTCACATTCTCAATTTTGGTGTTTTCTGTTAAGATTGATGCCATTTGACCCCTGTATAAATTTATTATTATATTTAGGTCTTTATCATCTAACCCGATGGTTTCTAAGATGTTTATGAGTCTGTTGTGTTGAACTTTATCAAAGGCTTTTTCAAAGTCAATAAAGCAAATGTATAGATTGATTATACACTATAATTTGCTTAAATTAATTGTTATAAAGATTTAGTCCTTGACTTATAATGGGGTTCAGTTCAAACTCTGCCAATGTAAATTGGATTTGGTCAGTAAGCCAAAAATGCCCAAAATTTACAGATTTCTCACTACTTATGTTTACTAGGACACTATATATTATCTTAATAAATATAAACACAAAACTACAAGAACTACACACAAAAAACTTTTCATATATCACATGATTGGGTCAGGTATTTGAATCCATGGAACTGCATTGATCAATCACAGAATTAGCTGATTACATCACTATCATAAGTATAATAGTTGTAAGTCAAGGAATACCTGTTTATTGTTCTATATAATATATTCTGATTTTTTATATAATATCTCTAATAGTTTTCTTGTGTACCAATTTCTCAAAATGCTTTCATAAAAAAACTTCACAATACAAATGTCTTATTACTAATGACTTCAATCCCAGGATTTTCAATGCTGATCCTGGATGTTTTTAAATAATCCCAATCCCAGTATTGTCTGACTTCTAATCCCAGAATTTAAGAATCTTGGGACTATTTCATAACATTTATTATAACATATAAATATTTATTTGTTTATTGATTATATTACAACTATTAATATTACTTATACATTTAAAAACTTTCAAAATTAAAAACAGCACATTTAGCAGAATTAATTTTGAAAGTTGTCATTTGAAGATAAGCAGTTTTTACTAATTTTGGATTTTACATTTAAAAACTTTTAATTTTTTCATGATTTTTCTTTTAAGACATTTTATTTACATTTATTGAGTTTAAAAATTATTATTATTTATTAAATTAATTTATACAGAAATATATATATATATACAGAAATTATTTTATACAGAAATATCATATAAATTTGGTCAAAAATATCGGAATGATCAAGTTGTCTCCAAGCATTGAAATCCCCAATTTATAGGGATCCCCACTATTGAGTTTTGTCAATTTATCATATTTTTTTGTAGTTAAATGTAATTTATCTGTACAAAAAAATTAATATACCCAATTCTATTTTTACACAATTTTGATTTAACATGAATTAGAAAAGAAATTTCATTCTCTTTCTACATGATTTTTTTGATTTAACATGATCAGCCCAAATTCTAAAAAGAAAATTTTTTTGTGTTACAGTGAATACAACACTTACTTTGTATTATTCACCTGCATATTGTTGTTTTTGATTTCAATTAGAAAAGAAATTTATAGGGAAACAAATTCCCTATTGAAATTATATATACAATTAGAGGAATTCCCTAATTACAGTAATACCCCGATTTACATAAACTTGGAGATACATAACTTGTCATCCTACCCTCTTATCCACTTGTTGGTTTTACAATTACACAGTGCATATGTATTTGTGAAACAATTGCATAGTGCATATTTCATTTGCTGATTTATTTATTAAGAGTCTTTAATTACAACTACATATTATAAACTTTTATAATTTATCATTTTCATGGTAATAAAGAGCCAGTTAAGAATTTATTACATATATACCTAAAATTAGATTTGGGAATCTGTAGGTATTCTGACTCATGTAATTTTCGACTTGCGTTATACTTCTCTGTCCCAGATATTACGTAACTCTGCAGTAGTATTGTATATGTATAAGTTGGTATAACTTCAATAGGAAATTTGTTTCGTCTGCATTTTGTGTTTGGTGTTAAATATGAAAAGTAACCTTTTGATGCTTAATGATACAAAAAATTTAATAAAAGTTAAAATCAAAATCTTGTTATGTGTAATTCATATTATTTAACTACATCTGGTGCTGTACTTATATCTGATGATCCCACACCTAAGTTACAAAATCACCTTACTGCCTTAGTACGTAAAAAAAGACTTCCCTTCTTGTTGGAACTGTAAGCTCTTGCCAAACCCAGCTTGCCTGCTGCTCTACACTTATATCAAGACTCATAAACATCCGATATCCATCCGCCCTATGGTCGATAAGACTTTATCACCCCTAACCCCGCTTGAGAAGAAATTAGCAACATGGTGCAACCGATTCTTAAGCTCTTGCCCTTTCACGGTATCCTCCTCTGCACAGTTTATCCAGCGTCTCTCTTCTTACACCTTGAATGATGATGATACCATGGTAGTTACTGACTTTGTTACTTTATTCCCATCCATCTTGATTCAACCAGCATGTTTATGTCTATACCGTTTCCTTTTGGAGCATACATCTGGTTTAAATGTCTCGGCTGCTACGTTAAGAGACATTTCCCATCTCTTGTTATATAATTCCTTTTTCTTTTATGGGGATCGCTATTAAAAACAGACTAGAGGAGTCCCTATCAGAGGCCCTATGGCCGGAGTTATAGCGGAACTAGTGGTCAGGAATTGTGAATAACAGGTCTCCTCAACTTTACATAATAGTGTTAAATTCTTTAGTAGGTACTTTGATGATTTATTCTTTATTTATAATGGTTTAACTAATATTAGTTCTATTCTGGATTTGTTCAATAATAAGCACCTTGGGTTGCACATTAGTTTAGAGCAGCACTCTGCTAATAATGTACATTTCTTAGATGTTAATATTATCATTTCCAATAAGAGGTTCCACACATCGGTTTTTAGAAAACCTACGTATACTCCTGTTTTCATCCCTAGATGGTCTAATGACCTGTTTAGCTATAAAGTTACAGCTATACATTCTCTTTTATCCCGACTACACACACATTATTCGGATGATGCTAATTAAGCAAGCTGAGTATTCTATTATAGTTAACCAAGCTCTATTACATGGTTATGATGAATCACTTGCTTCCAATATTAATAGGTCTATTATTAATAGTATGAGTATAGATAATGAATCTCCCAGGGGCTCACAACATCCTTTACCAACCTTTTTGCATCCAGTTCCTTATCATAAAGCCTTGCAACCCATATGCAATGAGTTAAAGAATTCTAATAAATCTCTATCGTTTACATGATTAAGCACTGTTTTTCATAACTTAAAAAATACCAAACCACCACTACAAATTTCAAAAAGGGCAGGCACATATGTAATACCTGTTTATAACAAGGACCGTGACAGACAGGAAGTGTACATAGGTAGTACTACCAGGTCTCTCTCAACCTGTTTAAGTGAACATCAGAATGATATAAAAAATGCTACATTTTCTATGGCCCTCGCTAAACATTTTTACGAGTACGATCTGGATATAGATTGGGACCAGGCACACATAGTTCGCCAGTTAGACAAAGCTGGAGATATTAAGGTCACAGAAGCTCTCGTCATTGCTGCCTATAAGAAAAAGGCTTATGTTATTAATGACAATCTGCCGGCCACTATACCAACACAATGGTTTCTCTAGGACTAATTTTGCTTACTTATATCTACTAGTTACAAAGGATAGTTACTCTATCCTTTGTAACTGGGTCTATGTGTATTTTTGTTTTTATTTTATTTATTTTTAATTTTAAAAGCCTGTTAACTTTTATTACTTCTTAATTTTAATTAATGTTTATTGTATTTTATTTTATCATTTGTATATTTTAAACTTTGAAATGTTCTATTTAGCGTTTTTATGTTCTACGATCTTTTATATGTAAAATGTAGCTGAAGATGACTTAATAAAGTCGAAAGCACTTCTAAGTTTGTGTTTTTCCACTTTTGATTAGTGCTAGCTTGAACTGTAAGAAATTCATCTAAGTGGAAGTTCTCTTTTAATGGTTAATATTTTGCCTAATTTTTGTGTTTATGAATAAGTAACAGTTATTTTTCTTTTCAAATGATAATTTACTTTATATAATAAATTTTTACATACATGTGCAATCTTTGAAATAAAAAGTGCACGCATATAAAAATAATACGCTTCTAATGTGATTTTTCATATACTGTAGTAGTTGTATTATTTTTGGTTATTTTTTACATGTATCTTATTAATGACCAATCTTTTATTTTCCCATAATACAATATATTTTTTACATGAATTTTTTACATGTTTTCTTCTGGAACATATCTATTGTGTAGAAACAGATTTAAATGTAATTGTCATATTTTTATATAAGGAAACTGTGAGCTAGAGCTTTCTCTATGTCTGAATTTAATATTTAATAAAACAAGGAAATATTATGCTGCTTGTTACTTACAGAGTACCTGTTATCAAACAAAAAAATTTTTTTTAAATATAATAATATAGTTTTTTATACATATCAATCAAAGTGAAAATTATATTTTATAATATGTAAAAAGGCTAATAGTTCAGTAGATAATACATCAACAATCAACATAGTGCTTAATGTATGTTATAAGATGGCAGAACTTACCAGAATAAAGTCCTAATTGATTTTTGTTTCAGAAGTTCAAATATAAAAGCTATTTTATTTTCTGCTAATAAAATTTTTAATCTTAGTATTATAATGGAATTAATTTGGTATTTTAATATTAGATTTACAATAAAATTTGCCTAATTTTTTATGTTTATGCTATTTAAAGAGACTATAACAGTACTTTCAGCAGTAAGAATATATACATTTATTCAAATTAACTACAAATGTTTTCAGCTAACGACACATTCTCAAGTAGTATTCTATTATTATTTGTAGTTAATTTGAATAAATGTATATATTCTTACTGCTGAAAGTGCTCTTATAGTCTTTTTAAATAGTTACAAAGTACAAGCAGTTTCTTCTACATTATATTATTATGTTTATGCTTTGATATATTAAAATATGTTAAAAATAGGGAAAATTATGTAAAAAAAATAGAGTATGATAATTTGCAATTATTTTATTAAATAAATCAAATTGTGGATTTTGAAATTTCTTTCATTTATTAATTCCAGGAGTGAATAAATTGTAAGAATTAAAACTACTGTTTATTATCAATTTAAATGATACGAATAATTGATTGTTTTTATAATTTTCTTGCTTATTCTCTTCATTGATTGTATCAATCAAGCAATTATATTTTTCACAGCAAATTTAATATATAATATTCACTTCAGCTTTTCACTAGAGCACCTGGAATCAAATCCAGCATTTGGTATAGGCTAATAATATGGTTATCCATAATCCACTTACTTAAATAAATCCAAATATACTAGCCAAAATCTAGCCCTTGAATTACAACGGAATATTAATGATTGGAAATCATTTGAACTAAAGTTAGTGCCATCTGGTAATTATAAAAATAAATTATTTTACTAAATCTATGAGTGGTGCCATCTATTAATTAATAATTGAACCCACTTACTTCATCTATCAAAAACTTTTACAACTTTTGTAACTATATTTGAACTATTTAACTTCATAAAACAATGACTGTAGATTGTATGAGATGCAACCTATTCCCTATTATAACATATTTTCTACCCATATGCAAATTTTAACTATGATGACATTTTATCATTCTATTGGAAAGTGCTAATAGTGGTAATTTGTGATCAATGTAATACATTTAAATAAGAGAAATTAGTTTCTCTCACTTTGCATTAATAAAATAATTATTATAATAAAATCAATAATCAATATGATTTTAATAGATAGAACTAATAATTTTTTCTGGAAGTTAGTATTGATATTTTATCAATTTTTAAAAATTGTTAATATATCATTACTAATTTCCAGAAAATTAGATTTACTTTTGCAATTAATTTATCAGAATGAAAGCTTTTAAGAATTATATAATTAAGAAAATATTTATCAAAAATTATATCAATTTATTAAATTATAATTAAAGCCACAATGATTATCATCACATTACATTTGAAAATCACTTGCCACTTAACTGCTCAGAAATTCAAAACTGGATGACAAAAAATAGGCTAAAAAAGTAATAATCATTATAAATTATTATACTATAGCATATGTTAATATTAATAGGTAAAATGGCAGTGACTTTCTGGAATCAATTTAAATGATTGGAAATTTTTACATTGGAATTAATGGGAAATGAGTTTTCAATTAATATATTTTCGCTTAACAATTTTTAAAATCTCAGTTGCATTTATAAATTGAGGGATACTTATATTGTTCTATTTTATCAATTGAAATCATTTTTAAATTATACAGCAATACCTCACATAGTCCGGTTTCAAATAGTCTGGGTTTCACTATAGTCTGGATTGTAATTGTTAATAAAAAATTTTTACTTTATTTTTTTTAGAATAAATATGAAATGTAAGTGTGCTTGCTACTTACTACCTATATATGACATGAATAGCCACTATGACAAACTGAGACAAGTAGGCAGCTGCTCCAGTGTTGCCAAATTTATCTGAACAACGTTTGTTATAGTGCCTGCCTCAAGTGCAATGTCGTCAGTTGTTTACCTCAGTTGTTATAGTGTCTGCCTCTCAAGTGCAATGTTGTCAGTTGTTTACCCAGCTTAATTGAATCATTGAATGGGAACGAATTCTAGGCATATCAGTGTTTGTGACTCATCAGCCCGCGGCATCCCAGTTCAAGTGGGAATCCACCTTTATGCAGAGCGCTGCTCTGAGTTTGGAATGGTGTCGAGTGGCCAATTTGGAGAAAGAAAATGCGTTCACCTGCTGAGCAAACCTCTTTATCTATTCGTCTTTATGGGCTCTGACCCACTTTCTGTCCCCTTCTGTCTATTATAAATCTTTACAAAAAATTTTAATGTTTAATGCATATGAAATAATTATTAATGTAAGAATTTACCAATTTAAAAAAACATAAATCGAAATGAAAATTTCTGTGGAACTAATTATAATTTTTCCCATAGGTTACGTACCTCGAACAGTCCGGTAAGAAAGAGGAACCAATTAACCAGATTATGCGAGGTATTGCTGTATATGATAATATGGATGATAATTTATGTTTATCATTAATGAGAATATTTAAATGCAAAGTAAATCAGAAATATTCTAAGAGATTTTTCAATATGAGCATACTATGAAATTTATTATTATTAGAAAGAATCTGACAATTATTTTTACATTGACATTATTATTTTAATTATTTGAAATATATAATGTCAGATTCTTTTGTTAATACATTATATCTTACCATCTGATATTAAAGGAATTAACCCAAGTGCTTTAACAGCTGCAGAATCCAAATGAACAAACTGGGATAATTCAAATTTATCTAATTTAAAATGCCCAAAATTATTTTCATCAGATAAAAGCTGCAAAAAAACAAATTATTAAATTATTAAAAAATTATAAATGTTATATCAAATTAAATATTTTTTAATTAGATATAAAACTTATGAATAGATATATAAAATATGTACTTAATTGAAAGTATATATTTAACTGTTTAAATTCTTATATAATTAGAAATTTTTATTATAAACTAAATGACATCTATTAAAATATTTCTTGTTGCTTAAATCAAATTATGTTAGTTTTTCTACTGAAATCTGTATTCTAGTAAATATTTTTGAAAAAATCTTCAATTTGTTACCTTTTTTATGTTGCTTACTTCTATCACTTAGCTTTTTTATTTAGTTATGTGAATATTGTATAACATGTAATTATTATAGATAATTGTTAATGGGTTAAAAGAGCCAGTGTATTCATTTTTTAATAACTATTTCTTAATTTCTTAACACATTGATGACTGATTGATAAAATTTTACCAAGATCATCTAAGCAGCAACTTGGGGAAACCTGATATGCAAAATTTTTCTTTAAGTGGTCATTGTTAGTTTGTTGTTTCCTGATTGTGCATTTTCTATTTTCCATCCATTAATTATTGTACTACTTTTATATTTTCCATAATTCACTGCTTCTTACAATATATTTACAAAATACTATAATTTTTTAAAGCGATATGATCTTTGGAATTTGGTTATATACATCATCATCATCATCATTTGTTTATAATTTATACAATTATAAATAGGAAACTGGAAAATAAAAAAGAACAAATAAGGAATTTATGTACACCAAAATATGATCTGAAAGTCATTATAATGTAATGGAAAGCCAAATTTCTCTATCTTGTGCAGTTCCATGGATCTCTGATATAGAGAGTTGGGTGGATGTCAGGAAAATATTGCTTATATTGCCAATATTGAGTTTGGGTCTGTTTCTTTTCCTTTTCCCTTCTATAAAAGCATAGAGGACTTGAGCTTCAAAGACTGCAGAGAATGGTGTCTGAGTTGGCAACCAAGCCATTTCTGACCAGAGATTCTTGTTGGCTTTCATTTAATATAGTGGAATTGATCTTACCATAAATAATCCAGGATGTTTCTTAGACAAGTAGTCCAAAGCTGTTTAAGATATTGCTTGTCATTTTTTGTTGAGATGTTCCAAATCTGAAAGCCATAAAGAAAGATAGACTGGTTGGTGCATTTGAAAAAATGAATTTTCATCTCCATTGTGATAACGTTCAACTTCTATATTTTATTAAGATTTCTGTGGAACTGGAGTGCTTTCTGTTTTCTCGATTTAATATCTGTTAAAGAATCTGTAATGTGTGATCCCAAGTATGTAAAATCCTCTATTTCACTAAGGCATTCATTTGGATTTATGTAAATATGTCCATCTATCAGATTTTTTAAAATCTTAGTTTTTTGGGATTTATTTTTAGTCCAAATGTTTCTGCGGTTCTCCTGAGGAGTCAAAGTGATTTTGGGCATCAAGAATGTTGGAAGTCAACAAGGACAGTAACATCTGCAAAGATTAAATTTTCAAGGCACTTCTGTGTGTATGGTTTTTTGATGAGAATTCCAAATTTTTCTTGGATCAGTTCAGAAATGTAGGCAATCATCATGATGAATAGAAATGGAGCAAGAATGTCTTCCTGTAGGATAGGAAAGCTTTCGGTTTTATCTCCATTGACTAGTATTGTAGCTTGATATGGTGTCTTGATTGCCCTGATAATTTTAAAATGGAATGCCAGAGTCTCAGTGTTTCCATAGTCATTCCCTAGCAACCAAATCAAATGCTTTGAAAAAGTCAATGAAATTTAGGCTCAACTCACAGCATAACCAGGCCACAACTACAAAACGGTAGTCTGTTTGTGGACGGTCGTGAATTATAATTATATTAATATAGAACGACATAATCTAACTCAGACGGACTGCTAACTGAAGTCAGCTTCAACCACTGTTGCAACTTGTGGCTGATATTGTCGCTACTTGTGGCGTGGTTCTGTTGTGGTACGTGTGAGTTGAGCCTTAAAATCAATGGTAAATTCTTGTTTTTGAACCCTCTTAGTCTTGATGTAGTGAATGTATTCAAGAGTACCTCATTTTTTGAAAAAGCCAGCGTGGTTAGTGCAAAGTAGTGGGGTTATGTATAGTTCAACTCTTGTATTATTGTCATTATTGTCAAACAGCATTCATCCAAGGTCAATTGCTTGACCTCAGCCTATGGGCTAGTTACATTTTGTTGACTAAGGGGAGAGCCGTGACAACCTATCCCCATTGTTTGAAAAATTAATGACTTAAAATGACTAAATACAGTACGAGTAATTCCTCACCTGCTGGAGTTTACATTGTCTATACAAAACACAAGCCTTTAAAAAAATAGGATAAGCAACAGGATGACACTCCCAAAACGTTTAGAAAGATTAAAGTTAAAAATAGATTATTTAAAGGCTGATATTTATTATTTATGTAAAAATTTTTACAGCATGGCAAAAAAATAAGATTACTGAAGAGGGCTAAAATATGAAATAAGCCGAAATGCATATTCTACAGGCCATGCGATTATACTTTAGATTAAGATTTATAAATATGTATTAAATCTTTTTAAAGAATTAATGATTTTTAAATAAGTGTTGTCAATAATTGTTGCAATTAACATAGTGCTGAATAATTGGAATGATACAGATATATCCAAAAAAATTAATGCAGCCTATATAAAGAATATTAACACAGCCTAAATAATATAAAAAAACAGCCTATATAAAGACAGCCTATATAAAGAATTATTTATTAACTAGTAAAGTTAACGGAATATTCATTTTTTAAAATATAAAATATTAATTTTGAAACATTAAAAGTTATAACCTATTTCCGGAATTTGGTTAAAATATTCTTGAGAAAGAAGCAATAATAAACTTATCGGATGTTTCAACGATTTTCTCATTTCACGACTCTCTAACTTAGCATTGGAAAGACGTGGAATGAAAAAACGTGTTCGGAAAGCCATAAACGAAATAATGTTTATACTCTTCCATTAATCTCATCTATATATGCATAAATATACATGAAACGTGAAGAAGTGTTTTAGAATTCCTGTTAGAATTGCTTTCTCTACTCTTTCTCTTTATTTTCCTAACTTTCATCTTCGAATGAATAATGAAATTTTCAGTTTCCTTCACCTATATTATATTTGGTCTATATGTGATTACTTATTTCAATTTTAGAGCAAAAATGTACAATATACTCTGCATTGTAAGTAGAAACATTCGACACCAAATCTGTTACGATAAGCGGATACTTCATCTCAATAGATCCACTTAACATTATTCTCAGCAGCAGTGAGAATAAACAAGTGTGCAAATGACCCGGTTCGTTTAAATTTAATAGAAGATAATTTCTTCCTAACCCGAATATTGTGTCTGGATGACTAAACTAATCTGCAGACAGACTATATAAGAAACATTGATACAACTTCACTCAATGGCATAAATTAAGCATTTGACAAAACAAAATTTGTGATATTGTATTCAATTTTTATTTCAACGAATTTTTGTTTTATATTTTTTCCAGATGAACAACAAGCAAATATTTTAATGTAATATGAATCGGCATAAAATTATTCTAATATTTACATGCATTTAACGAATCGAATGAGGAATTAATAAAAGTGAAGCAAATCATCATTTAAACCTATTTAAAGAAACTTTTTTTCTAAAATTATTTATAAATTCCAATTACAGTATTTTCTAATTTTAGTTTTAATAAAATTTTGATATAGTTGTTTACAAATACTTTAAATTTCTATTTATACAGTTTATGATAAGCAAATACAATAGAATAAAACAGGGCGGATCCGTGGAATTGGACTGAACTTTTACTCTGATGCGTTTTGTCAACTTTTAGAAAAATGAACAAAAGGAAATTTAAGTCTGTACTAATTTCTCATTTGAGACCTTAATTAGTAAGGCAACTAAAATAGAAGTTTCGTTTCAGTCGCCTTACTAATTGAATCTATAAACCGATTGAAATTACTATTAAGTGGCTTCAACAATGTGATGCCAGGCGCATGAAAAATAAGGTTTAAAGCAATTAACAAACGACCTATTAAAGTAGCTAAAATAACGGATAATTGTCATTTCTCGAGTCTACAACATTATAACAAAAAGTTATTCTGATAGTGACTTTTGATTGAAAAAGGACGTAGACAGATTACTAATAAAATTTATTAATAATATTACAATAATATATTTAGTAGTCTATGATATTTTTTTATGTTATTTTTATAGCTAAACAAATCAAAAAGCAATTATTTCATTGATTATTCAATATAAATAAGAATTAAACATGTCCTAACAGCTTTCTATGTTATTCGAATAATTCTAACCAAATTCATTTACATAAAATTTCTTTAAATAAGTGGTTTTTATCTTTACGGCATGTTTTCGAACACTAGAATTTTTGGCGGTATTGAAAGAATTAAAAGACGATCAGTGATTAAGAAAACAGCAAATTTCGAACTGTATAAAGTTTTCATCAATCGCAGTAAATACACACATATTACAGCAGTAACATAGTGTGGCCGAAATAAATCATCACGAGCTTATTATTATTTACAAAACAATAATTTTATTAAAAGACAAAAAAAATAAATAATAAATAAATAAATCAAAAATACATCTCGAAACGGTCTTCCCCACTATAACTTGAAGTGTCACTCCACCGAGCCTCTCTCTCGAAAACTGCCGGGCCCTTTGTTAACCCGGACTTCACCAAATTGTCGGTTCCAATAAAATTTCGAATTCCAGTATCATAAACTGGTCTCTTGGTTGCGGTTTGACCGAATTCTTTAGTTCCGAACCCCTTCTAGATAGTCATAAAAGTGCTCGCTGTAAAAGCTTTTAGCGGCGGACCGATAGTTCCAATTGACGTTATGCACATGTTATTAAGATTTTTATTGCTTTTGAAATAAAGCAGTTATGAAATTAATTAATCGTCTATTTTCTCAATATTTTCCACTATTTTGGGTGATAAAAATGCGGAATTAAAATAAATCTCATTAAAGTCTCCAATGACAATAACCTGTATGCAGAATGCAATAAAAATTTATAAAATAATTTCATAGTTATTATATGAAACGAAAGATTTGAACATACGCCAATTTTAAATGGTTGATGATAAAAGATTGTGTGTCATCGGGATCTTGTTAAACGTTATAAAAATCTAATAATTACTTCACCATAAATAAAGAATTAATTGCCTGTCATTTTTCAATGGCTGGACTAGAGTTAAATAATGCGAGATCGATATTACTTTTAACAGCAGAATAATAATAATAATAATAATAATGAAATTCCATGAAAATCTACTAAACAGTTCAAAAGTTATTAGTGAAGGGATATACATACAACATGAGTCTTATAAGCCTCACTTTTTTTGGAAAATAGATCAAAAATAATAATCCTAAACAATAAAAACAGTGTAAATTAGAATTTAATCGAGATAATTGAGTCCGATATTTTTTAGTCATTTTACTAATATTTTGGCGTATAAACGATACATTGAAATTCAAGTTTCGCCAAGTTTTCCTCATTTTTTGCATTATCGCATTTATATAGAAAAATAGAATCAAATTAATAACTTTTAATCATTAAGCAGAGAATAAAATGAGCCTTATTCCAATTGGTGATTCACTATAGCTCCTTATCGAAAAATTCGACCAATATTGGCTTAAGCATAAATCATATAATATTCAGCAAAAATTACTGTTCCCTGTTTAATGCTCGTTTTTCTGGAAACAGTTTCATATATTATCTATGACGTTTAAAAAAAACATTTGACGAATTGTATGACAAATCAATGGCCAAAATAAGACACTATAATATTAGGTCAGATTAAAAACTACTGTACTCAAACTACTGCACTATTGTATTCAAACTACAGTAGTTAGCTAAGATCAAGATGAATCAATCAAATGATCTTTTCCATTATTCGATTTTACATTTTTTTTAAATTTGAAAATGATTAAAATCGGTTCGTTATTAAATCTTTAAATATTGATCCAATTGCAATAATTTTTAGCAGATTTAACTCTAGTGAATCTTAATATATTGTATATGAATTTTATTCAAATTGGTAACATTTGTACCAGTTTCATGGATGAAGAATTGACAAACAACCTATGTACAATATCTTTTATTCCGTTTATGGATGGAAAGAATCAAAAATATGAACTTTAACAACAAGACCAGAATCGGAAGAAAACTAGTGATTATTTGGCCGATGAATCGCCAAACTGTGAGAAACCAGTTTTATAACCAAATAAATTATTCGCGAAATTCATTAAAAAGAATTATACAGTATATAGTTTTTATTTCAATAAAAATTTTTAGAGAGAATAAACATATTTCAAGACGCTGCCACCGTAAATCAGAAAAACCGTTGTCGTCTTTACTTGGATAACTATAAATATTAATACGAGCTAAGACCTTTCTATCTGGGTAGAAAATGCCATTCTGTTTTACTTAAGAGAAAATCTGAGATTTAAGGAGAAAGTCAGAATTTCACTATAAAATGCAATAACAAGAAAATAAGTTTCTTAAACAGATTATTTTTTTATATTAAATCATCTGGTATACCATGGTATGTAAATACTACCATATTTGTGTGATAAAAATTCTTTCCACTCTTTAAAATTAAATACTTTGAACAGTAGTGCAGCCAGCAATGCAATGAAGCAACTGCAATTCCTTGCTATTAATATGAACCTGTTCAGTGATTTCATGTGATCTGTGTGATAAAAATTCTTTCCACCCTTTAAAATTAAATACTTTGAACAGTGGTGCAGCCAGGGATACAATGAAGCAACTGCAATTCCTTGCTATTAATATGAACCTGTTCAGTGATTTCATGTGATTATTATTTTTATAATAGATTCGATTAATATAAACAATCATATTCAATAAAATAAACAACACATAATTTTGTTTTTTTTTTTTTAATTGCATTTTTTTTTGTTTCAAAGAACATTCGATATTATTCAATTTTTTTAATTGCAATTCCCTCGCTAAATTTCTGACAGCATCACTGATTTTGGAATATAAACTAAAATAAAGTAAGATAATTCATAAAAGTTTTATTTAGTAAATTTGGCTAATGTACCAAATTGTATAAACAATTATTCAAAGTTACGGTTTGTGAATTAATTATTATTTACAGACTTAATAAAATTATTTTTGTCACTATTAGTATCTTAATTTTAATTTGTATCGTATATTTTTATATTCATAAAAAAACAAAAATAATTCAATTTAGTTAATATATATTTTTTTATTGTTATACATACTGAAAAAACAATATACTGTATACAGTATATTTAATCAAGCTACAGACAAAACTAAATGTTTTGATAAATGAATGTAATACGTAATCGTGCAATAATAATACAAATTTTGATTCTTTCAATTATTGACAACACACGAAACTCAAATAAAAGGTAAAAAAAAAAAAATACAAATAGATACTGGATTATTATTGCTGAGTGAACAAAAATGAAAATAAAGTTATTAGGAAATTAAATGCATGATGTCTGGCAGTGTTTATTCTAAATTCCAGCCGATCAATGGTAATATCTGAATTATCTTTGATTGGAAATTGGAATCAACAATTCTTAAAAATAATGAAAGCTATGGAACAATTATATACGAAGTTTTTTCCCTATCTAATGATCTTGCGCAGTCTCGATGAACACAAATTTCATAGAGGTATATAAATAAAGGTGCATTAGAATGGAAAAAGAATAGCCAATAGCTTACAGATCGGAAAAATAATCTATCATAATTTCTTATATATATGACTGGGAAGACAATTAAAAACTTCAGATCCGTTGAAAATTTGTCACATTTTTCGTAAGACAGTCCTTATTAAGGCTATAAGAAATTTACTGATTAACATGCATTCAACCATCATATATGAGTTTTTAAATTCAATTATCTTTATATTTTGAGAATCATAATTTTACTAATGTTCAGAATCATCCAGCTCCAGATGTTTAGCAATATCTTTTATGACTTTGTTTTTCTTGACTGCCAATAAGGAGGTGATTTCTCCCCTCTATAAAAACTGTAAACAACACAATAAAGTCACTTATTAATAGTGACGAACATCGATAAAATCATCGAAAGTTAACATCGATGTTAGAAAACATCGGTCCCAAAAATATTATTTTTTGTGCATTGTCAGTAACAGCTGAATTGACATATTCTTCATTTATTTCCCAGTATTTTATCAATTGCTTTAGTTTATTAGCTACATACACGCTAGTATACCGTTCTTCCAATATAAAAACATCCAATTCTACATTGCATGGTTTATTTTCTTCATCTATAAAGTGGACAGTCAAACTAATGTAACTCTTCTTCTGGATGTCTGTCCATAAATCAGTCGATAAACATTATATAACTAAATACTGTGGACAATATTTAGATATATAATAAGAAAATTTCTGAGCTGTTGTTTTATTATGGATACCATATTACTATATTTATCGGAATTAATCGTTGGTCGAGAGGAATTTTGTACGAAGATGCAAATGTCTTTACGAAATGTTGAAAACCTTTACGATCCAAATACTCAATGGTTTATTATCTTTACACACCATAAATATGATAGTTTGATTTACCTTATTTTCTGCAGATTCACATGATTTTAATTCCTCAATACTCCTAAACGTCTCAGAAATTTCTTTGTTTTCCTGGGAGAGGTTGTGTAGATGTTTCGTTAGTGTGTTGATAACATTTTTCTTCCTTCTGCAAGTCTTTCTGAATTCCAAGAAATTATGGATGTTTGTTTTCAAGATAACACCTTAAATTCGTGGTATTACTACTAAATTTTCAGTTCTTTTGAATAATATATGCAAGTTGCAGAATTACTTTTATTTTTAGCAAAATGTTGCCACAAAGGTTTTCGGCATACTTACTGAGATACAAAGGCATAAATACTTTGAAATAAAAAAAGAAACCGAAAGCGTTTCGAATATTAATTAAATGACGATAATAATGCGTCTCACGTGACAAATATAAGTACTAAATCAATACTGCCAGATGGTTGTTCGATTTTCCTAATGCAAAACTAAAAAATTAAATAAAATCATCACCAATTATAAAAATATTATGCAATATTACTTAACCTAAACGTAATTCTATCACAAACAGAAAAAACATCGAACATCGATACCAAAACATCGATGTTCAACACTACTTATTAATAGTCGACCGTCCTGGTCACACGCTTTTTTTCTGTATCGTATGCAGTGGTCCGTCGAACACAACTAATAATATCCAAATCGTTAATCGTGTCATCTTTGGAGCCTCAATTTTTTTCTATTGTTTAATTTTATCTGAATGAAACTTTATATTTATCATCAAAGAATTTCATGTTTTCAATTTTTTAATATGCAATACTTTAAATTCTATTTTCTAATCTTCATTATCAATCATCCTTTATCTACGAGCTCCATGCTTTGAAACATTTATTCTATTAAATCCATAAAGTTTTTATATTATCTAACGTTTCATTTTCTTATTTTTCATTAATAAATAAAAAACATAACTGAGAGATCATTACAATTTTTCAATAACTTTATTCGTGACTCAAATATATTTTCAAATATTGAGAACAGTTGATGGAATCCCATAACTATTTTCACGAATCTTCAGGGATTTTTAAGACAAGTTGACGATTGTTATATTTTATATTCTTTTAATATATAAATCTTTTATATTGCAATCGATCATAATAAATTTTTTCTTATAATTCTACCTTCAAATTTTTAATTTCTCATGATCTTAACGAATCATACATTATTTACGAAACTATTATATTCATAATCTTTTAATATTATCGGATCTAAAATTATGACAGAATTACAAGACTCATTAAAAAATATATTAAAGAAAGTAAGTTAATTTTCCTGATATTAAATGTTATTTAATTCCGATGAAAATAAGATCATGTAAGGTGAAGTGGGGAAAGTGCATTTACTAGTTCTTTTTATTATAAGATAAGCGAAATTTTTCTAGTTGATATTGTAGTAATCTACTAAAAGTTAATATCAGCCTTTCGACATAGATGTCGCACAATGACCGATGAGATTCCAGTATTTATATCAATCATTACAAAAGCGCCACATGTAAAGAGCACACACACCTTTGACATTACTATAAAACTAAACAACCTATCTTAATGCGGTAAAAAGTATTTTATAGCAGATTTGTTCATAATTCTGCTCTTGCTGTATAGCGTGTGTAACTAAACTTCAAAGCGTTTTTAACTTATACGCTCTTGTCCCGTTTTCGGGGAAAGAACAATTTTGTACAAATTTTAATTTTGTAGAATTTTGTATCAAAATTAAAATTTACAAGGATAATTGACGCAATAGTCAGTATGAATTAAACAGTAATAACTGCGCAATGCGATTGGAACCGACATTGTTAAGTATTTATATGATAGGTTAAAATACTTGTGTTTAAAGTCCAAGTCTACAAAAACCACTCTGCACTTACCGCACTTCATCTTACAACAGATAAAATTTTAATTAAGACTATCGCTTAACATATTCCAAAAAAAAAAAAAAAAAAAAAAAAAAAAAAAAAAAAAAAAAAAAAAAAAAAAAAAAAAAAAAAAAAAAAAAAAAAAAAAAAAAAAAACATACTGTATAGAGAAAGCCATGATTTCTGGTATTGATCTTTAGACAAAAACATTCTTAACCATCTATATTTCTAATAATCAGTACATGGAATAGACTATGAATGCCATTAATCATCATAATGCTATACAATCTTCTAATAATTTAATACTGGACTTTCAAGTCTATAGAAATTATTCTTAATATAAATAAAAATGAATTATGTTACAACACCAGGCCCTCCGCGAGATTACATTTTTAAAGTTTCTATTTAAAGCAAGCAACATCAGGTCCGACGACTGTCCGGACCTAACATTCCCTGCCTTAAAAGTGCAGAGCAATATTTCTCAATATTTCAGAGCTACAAAATACGAAAATAACTTTTCAGTAATGAAACAAAATTTATCTCTATGTGGATTTCCGTAAAAAATACTATATTTTTGAAAAAGAATTACTATAATTTGAAATAAATTCTTTAATTTTCAAAAATTCAAATTATCATTGTAACAGTATTGTACTATATACGATAATATAATTTATTTTCTAAAACATTATATATGATATAGGGTAAATTTGGAAGAGATGGTGCGGCGGGAGAGACGGCACAGCTAAGTATATTCACATTCTGGAGCCAAGATGATACTGTGATAATGATTTTGGTATACAATAACTGCCATTCATTTGTTTGAACAGAGAAGACACTGATGTGCTTTATCTAAGATAATTAAAAATCCAAATTAGAGTAAAACCGGGAAAGATGGCGCATCTATTTTTTGTTTACTGATAAAATTATTAATAATCATAATCAAAAACTTTTATCATTCAAAATAGCTTACATGGAATCATATGCAAAAAGTAATGTCAAAAATTAGTTAAGAAAAATGAAAAAAGGTGGAGAAAACCATCTCACCCACCTATGTTGGGTGAGATGGTTTTTTCCAACTTTTTAAAAATTATTTTGTTGCATTTTTTCAGTTTGTTTCCTAATTTTTGAAATTACTTTTTGCATATGGTTGCATGTAAGCTATTTTGAATGATAAAAGTTTTTGATTATGAATATTAATAATTATATCAGTAAACAAAAAAAAGTGCACCATCACTCCCAGATTTACCCTAGATATTTTTGATAATTCAGAAATATAGTTGATCAAATGTTTTAATTTATAAGATGCTTAAATTTATCAATAGAAAAATCTAGATTTCAATTCATGAATTGCAAAAAAGTTCATATTTTTTCGTTAGTTAGCAAAAGGAAAAATTTTTATAAAAATTTTTTTTAGATATGCACTTCTTTATATTCTAGCAATGTAAAAATTCTATAAACATAATGAAATGAAATAATTTCTTATTGCAATATTAGACTAACTATTGATCCTCCTGTCACACACAGCTGAAAAGACTGCTAGACTCATTTCTCAAATAGAGCCATTCTCAATTATTATCCTACTAACTGTTCAATCTTCTGTATCTACATAAAATAATCTACATATTTACATAAAACAAATTATATTTTTATTGATGTTTCAACAATCATGTGATTCGATTAAATATATTTTGCTTTTTAATATTCATAAAAATCAATTGGTTTTACTTATATTAATTTATACATTTTTTCTGTTTAATAATACTGTAGATTATATTCTTTTAATCTTTATATAAAATTCTGAAATAGATAAAGATGCATGAATTTTATGTTATGTTCTATCTAAAGAAAAATTATATTAGTCTTATTTTTTATTAGTATTATTTTAAGATGATTATGAGTGACAACATTTTTTACATTTACCAACAAATGAAATAACTCTTCCAAAATATTTGGAAAATATTGAAGTTACTTAATTCTATATTGAAAAAAAAATCTCCACAAATATAACAAACTTTGCAGTAATAAAATATATATTGAATTTTAAATATGAATTTATAAAATATTTATTAAACAGCATTGATCGGATTTTGCTAATGAGATGTGGGTTAGTTTCAAATCTGATTTTATTGTGTGCAATGTGTTAATTAACTTGTTTTAAAGTTTCTTTTAATAGAAGATTCACGACCTCGTGAGTCAGACTTTTCATTCTCCGATTTGGAAATGATTTTCTTCCAGCCATATTGTGATTGGCAGTAGCATCTCTAGAGTTTTTTTTTTGTTAACAGATGACGCCACTTTCCATTCAGGGAGAACACTAAGTGACGGGGCGAAACAAGCCCTTCCACAGGCTGCCCACCCCTGCGGAGGGGTCAGCCGGATTGTGGAGGACGGGGATCGACGGGCCGGGCCCGGACCCCATGATAAATATTTTCAAGGGGTGGGACCCGAGACTCGAACCCGGGTCCTCCAGAGTGGGAAAGCCGAAGCGTTTCCACGCGGCCAATCCGGCCGACTCTCTAGAGTTTTTAGCGCCCTGGGCAAAAATTTTTGTTGTGCGCCTCAAGTGGTCTGTTTTGAAGGTAAGCGAAGTTGGCCAAATTGGCTACAATAGTACTTCTCAAAGCTTGAGTCGCGTAACTAAATTTGAGGGTCGCAGAAATTTTAGCAAATGTTATAATTTCGTATTCCTAGTTTATACACCTCTATACCCAGGATCGCGAAAATATTTTCTCGGGTAAAAGGGGGTAGCCAAGTGGAAAAGTTTGAGAAGCGCTGAGCTACACGAAACGCTTTGCGGCTTCGGCTTTCTATTCTGGAGGACCCAGGTTCGAGTCTTATATATTTTTCAAAGAATGGGATCCATCATGAAGTCTAGGTCCCTGTCCTCGCAATCTGGCTGATCCTTCCACAGGGATAGGCAGTCTGTGGAAAGGGCTTGTTTCGCTTCTTCATTTACAAGTTAGTATTCTTACAGAATGGAAAGTGGTGTCATCTGTTGACAAAAAGAAGGAGATAGTGAGCGGACTAGGAGGTCTCCCAGTCCGCTCACCATCAAATTATGTGTAAAAAATAATTGTGTCTTGCTACAATAATATTTTAGGACACCCTTTAAATATCGAACCCCGAGCGGGCGCTTCGCTCTATCATATATTGAGCCGGTCCTGGTGATTGGCACTTGTGATATTGGGTATTACACATGCCACAAATTGAGTGTTTCCAATCTTCGTGTCGGCCGATGACCGCGTGGTAAAGTTGTGGCTTACCACCCTGAAGGATCCGGGTCTCACATCTCAAGTTTTTCAGAAGTGGTCTTGACCAGGCCCGTTGAACCCTACCTTTAACCATCGGGTTGACCTTATCATGGGTGTTGGCCAGCATATAATGGGCTCTTAGGTGGCCGCCAAATTAACATAACCTAACCTCACCAAATCCAATCTTCGTGAAATTGTTTTCAGAAAGAATTATCTTTGATGAGAAAATTATTCTACGCATTTATTTAATTTGTTATTATTTCAAACATCATGTTTGCTATATTATTATAATTAAATCATGACTGGTATAAACAGTTTAATAAATATCGCTCAGAACGAATATACAAAAAAAAAAGAATAAATGTAAAGTTTTTTATCACTAAAAAAGATCCTGTAAGCTAGAAGTTTTATTTATATTAAAGATTAGTTATTTACTAAAATATAAATACTATAGTTTTTAATTCGTTTTAAAATTAATTTCTTACCTCAATACAGTATTGTTCTTTATTGTATTTTTATTCTTATTAATATACTTACAGAATATTATTTTCTATCAATTTTAATATTTAATTTTTGATTTTATCACATACTTATGGATTTTTCTTAAATATACTGCACTTTAACAATATTTAATACAAAATGCCACCAATAAAATATATCGTAAATTAATTAATTTCTGATAATTATAAAAGTTTTAGAACCATACCCATAATGACTTTATAGCATTTTTATAAAAAATGTTACAAGCAATTCCAAATTTATCAATGCTACAAATAATGAGAGTTTATTATGGAACTGTAAAAGGAACAACTAAATAAATAAATAAAAATAGTTTTAATATATCGACCATTAAATTATCAGAAAAGTCAAATTAATTTAGAGAATTCAACAAATGTTTTAAAATATAAAGCATCTAGCCAAAAATTCAATGCCTACAAATGTTTTATTTAGTAATTCGAATCTTCCACAAAACTGATTTAAGAAATTTCACCAGACATTTTTACAGACTAGTATGAATTATATTTGATATGATAGATTATTATTAAAAAGACAGATAAAGATAGTTACTGTCCGTCCAGCTTAGCCGCGACCATCGACGCGAGTACGCGTGCGCTAACTGAACGAGTAAAGATAGTTACTGTCCGTCCAGCTTAGCCGCGACTATCGACGCGAGTACGCGTGCGCTAACTGAACAAGTCCAGTGACAAAATAGGGATGACAGCTTCGCACATGGATGTTTTCAAACGCAAAAACTGAAGTTGAATGGAAGTTTATTGTAATGTCGAATGCTAAATGATTAGATATGACGTTGGAAATAGTATATTTAACAGAACTTAATATATTAATTCAATAGACATTGGAAATATTTTATTGTAATGTCGAATGCTAAATGATTAGTTTCGACGTTGGAAATAATTACTAACAGAATTTAATATAATATTAATTCAATAATTCCCACTCATCATTATACCGACTGCGAATGCTAAATGATTAGTTTCGAAGTTGGAAATAGTATATTTAACAGAAGTTATTGTAATGCTAAATGATTAGTTTTGACATTGGAAATAGTATATTTAACAGAATGATAAAATGATTAGCAAGTATGCATGCGCTAACTGAACAAGTCCAATGACAAAATAGGAATGACAGCTTCACACATGGATGTTTTCAAATGCAAGATAACTGAAGTTACTTTGCACATGGATGTTTTCAAACGCAAGATAACTGAAGTTGAATGGACTTATTGTAATGTTGAATGCTAAATGATTAGTTTTGACGTTGGAAATAATATATTTAATGCACATAGATGTTTTCAAACGCAAGATAACTGAAGTTGAATGGAAGTTCACACATGGATGTTTTCAAACGCAAGATAACTGAAGTTGAATGGAAGTTATGTAATGTCGAATGCTAAATGATTAGTTTCGAAGTTGGAAATAGTATATTTAACAGAAGTTATTGTAATGCTAAATGATTAGTTTTGACATTGGAAATAGTATATTTAACAGAATGATAAATGATTAGTTTCGATGTTGGAAATAGTATATTTAACAGAACTTCTAAATGATTAGTTTCGACGTTGGAAATAATATATTTAACAGAACTTAATAATATAATTCAATAATTCATTATACCGACTGCGACTCTCCCTTTCGCGTTTGGACTCATCCACCCTTATCTAGGCGCGGTTTCGTGACGGACAATACTGTGTTCATTTCTATAAATACGTCATTGATCAATACTATTATATTAAAATTTTCTGCATGGTAAAATCATGAAAGCATTTTATTATTGTAATTTACTAAATTATTTCAGTAGCATCAACAGAAATTCCTAGAAGGACAACTTACTAGTATAAAATTATTAAAGCTTACTCTATTTTATTTATATTTTGAAATGATTTTAATAGCAATAACTGATAAGATAAATAAATAAATATGTATATCATATAAATAATTATACAGTATATTTATAAATCATAGATAAAGTTTGTTGCACAGAAAATAATGATTAAACTTACCTTCCAAGTGGTATTAAGATAATTGATATAGTCAATCATTTTTTGTGAAAGTGGGTCTATACCCTTAGGAAGAATGAATCTACAGGATCCCACCGCCCATAATGCACATAAGAAGAAGAGGACTTTCATCATACTAGATTCTACAGTATAATAAAAAAAAAATTATCAAAACACATCAAAAACAGCAGCCATATTATCATTGGTACTGGACATTGATTTTTATTAAAAAGTTTGGTACAATTATCGCCTTACAGAAGCACAGCGAACAGATCGAAAGGGGGGACGAAACACCGGTACAATTGTCGCCTTATCGAAGCACGGCAAAAGTGGTACAGATCGAAACGGAGGCCGAAACACGCAAAAAATCCCTAATGGACCAGGGGTCAAAGGTCAAAAGTTTACGAAATACAGAGATATCTAGCGCCGCGTCGCAGACCACAGCGAGGCGAGGCACAACGTCAAACCGCATGCGCCAGAAGTTTACGAAATACAGAGGTATCTAGCGCCGCGTCGCAGACCACAGCGAGGCGAGGCACAACGTCAAACAGCATGCGCCATTACAAGAAGTTTTATTATGGTATAACGTTTTCGGACCTAGTACTGGTCCCTCTTCAGTACCATTCCTTTACAAAGATAAGATACTTACTGGAATAACATAAAATAGAACAACTGTTTTTAAAAATCGAACTGCAGAACATCATACAATCCAGAATATTACAACGTCTTTTTTAAATATTATACTGGAAATAAATAAATACATTTAAAACATAATAAAAAGCACAGAATATCATAGAAACAAATGAATAGAAACAAACATATCATATAAAATTAAACCAAAAATAAAGACAAATATAACACATTAAAGTGTCTATAAATATAAAGATATAAATCATGTTCTCCACTTGTCATCACAATACGAATATGTACGATAATATGAAAATCAATGTACTTTATTCACATAATGAAAACTAATGAAGATTATATATTTGCACAAGGGCGTAAATATGGCTACTCCTTTAAAGTTTTAAATTGCCTTTGGAACAAGGTTTCTGAATCTGTCTTAAATGGGCAACATGCCACCCCACCCACACAACCTGGGTTGGACACCCCTCCCTATAGAGATATTGTGTATGATGTGACACTATATAAGATCTTGAATAAAGCTCTGAAGCATGGTAATCATAGAATAGCATGGAAAAGAGGCACAACCCTGTTTAATAGTCATAGGAATGGGAAAGACAATATCCCTATAGGTAGGAATGCAGGGGTTTATTCTATCCCTATATGTAGTAATGAGGATGATCGTATATGTTACTATATAGGTAGCACTGCTTGAAATCTGTCTAAAAGGGGTAAATGAGCATAAAAATATTATTACTGGAAAGTTAAGCACTGCCCTAGCAGTTAATGTTTATGAACATATTACCATAGATTGGGATAACACTAACTTGTTAAAGGCTACATTTGATGCTAGAGGACTCACTACCCTAGAAGCTATAGAGATATAGAGAAGACTACACAGGCAGGATATTATTAATGATAGTGGTCCAGTTGAGCTCCCAGAATCATGGAAATGGTGTGCAAATAATATGCTTTAATAAGCCTTCATTGTTTTTCTTCTTAGGCATGATGGAATGATAGTCTTCATTATGTGAATAAAGTACATTGCTTTTCATATTATCGTATATATTCATACTGTGATGACAAGTGGAGAACATGATTTATATCTTTATATTTATGGATGCTTTAATGTGTTATATTTGTCTTTAGTTTTGGTTTAATTTTATGTATGTTTCTATGATATTCTGTGCTTTTTATTATGTTTTAAATGTATTTATTTATTTCCGGTATAATATTTAAAAAAAGACGTTGTAATGTTCTGGATTGTATGATGTTCTGCAATACAATTTTTAAAAACAGTTGTTCTATTTTATGTTGTTCCAGTAAGAATCTTATCTTTGTAAAGGAATGGTACTGAAGAGGGACCAGTACTAGGTCTGAAAACATTATACCGTAATAAAAATTCTTGTAATACTTGCTAATAGTTGTATGGACTTATCTTTAGTATTAAGCAACTTGTTTTTCTCCATATTTGCCTTAACTAATTCTTACCTAATAATAATGCCTTTGTTATCAATTTAATTTGTATAAAAACTTATTCCTGTATAAATCAAATTTTTCTGTTAGCAATTTTGAATAAGTTCTGCATGTTATAGTACTAAGATACAAGATTTGAGTTTGCTTTATTTTATGTGTAATTAATATATAAAAGTCTAAATGATCATAGAAGTCAATTAAATAATCCTAAAAACAAGCACTTTAGCAGCGTAGAAGAATTTTAAAATAGCTAAACAAATGTTTTAGGCTGAAAACATTTGTTTAACTATATTAAAATTTTTCTACACTGCTAAAAGTGTTTGTTTTTAGGATTATTTAATTGATTTAACTTAGTAGAAGCAGTCTTAGTTCTTTCCATATGATCATAGAAGATTTGTATTTTTGATAAATTAGGTTTGCCTTATTTTATTGAAAACAAGATGCATCAACCAATCATCTTTTTGTAGATGTTTGTGATAGGAGCTGATTGATTCTCCTGATCGATAATAGTAAGAAAGCTAAAAGATAACTGATTTTGATCTGTAGTTAAAGTGAAGCAGGCTGTATAGATAACTGAAAACATTTTCTAAATAAATAGTATAATTTTACTGAGAGCTTGTTTATTCTTATTTGTAATATCTCTAAATAAATAAACAAGCACTAACACAGGAGAAGATTAAAATTTCCTGTATAACGTTTTCAACCTCTTTTTAGGTCTTCTTCAGTACAGAAATATTACAGAACGTTTTAGAACATAGTTAATGGAATTGATTTGTAATATTTTTGTACTGAAGAGAACCTAAAAAGAGGTTAAAAATATTATACAATAAATTTTAATTTCTTCTGTGTTAGTGCTTGTTTATTTATTTAGTTATTTATTGATAAACAGGATAGTGAATACTTTATGTATACTTGTAATATATCATTTTTAGTATCCTAATGGTCATTTTTAAAATTTTTGAATTAAGAATAAATATAAAATTAAGCACTATGCAGTTAGTCTATAAAATACAAATTGGATGAGAAAAAATTAAACTTTATATCCTGTCATATTTTTCAATGTGGAAATAAAAGAATTGATATTTTATTAAATCTATAAATATACTATAAATTTTTAAAAGAAGGTAACTGAGAAACTAACTAAATTATTATTTATGTATATCAGAAATATTGTTACTAATATGCCAACTTGCCATTTTATCCTATTTTCCAAAAGGAAAAGGAGGCTTATAAGATATGCATCATGTTTGCATGTTCTCATTAATAACTTTTGAACTAATTAGCAAATTTTCATGAAATTAAATAGTGCTGTTCTGTCATTAAAAGTAACCTTGATACTGCATCCTTCAATATTGCAGGATCATTTAATTCTACAGGAACTAGCTTTGTACCCAACTTTAACATTGAAGCTATTAGCTTTGTGTCCAACTTTAACATTGATTAAATCTAAAGATAAACAAAATATTATTTTTCATTTATGCTAAATAAATGAAAAATAAATGACACATTCAGAAAGTAGACTATTTTAGTTCTTTCAGGAACTGTTTGTTATTATGTCATCCTTACATTAAAACTATTAAGAGGTTCATACAGTGGTGCTTATTGCTATTTGGAGAATAATAATCAAAATTCTCTCATCTTTTTTTTTCATCAAGTGTGTACTAATAGTAACAAATTATTTAAAACAAATGTTTTATGTTTCTTTCCTATAATAGTTCTCAGTTTTCAAAAATGAGAATTTTATAAAATATATAATTTATTTCATTCAATCTTATTTATATAAAAACAATTATACATATAGGATACTAAATTCTGATATGAATAGAAATTTAAATGTAGTCAGTTTTAATTCTTATTGAAAATAGTTTCATATGTTAAATTAAATTAGAATCTTTGTACAGATTCTATTTTTTTTAATTAATTTTCAGTTGTTATTAAAGTTTATTAATATATTATTTTTACAATATCATAATATATAGAAAATATATTTAAATCATCCCAAAAGAATTGTCAGTAATTTTCAAATTTTTGAAGGAATTATGTGCAACATTATTTTTCTTCCATTACTAATTATTTTTCATAAATTTGGAACTATTCATAAGTAAAAATAGGTCTTGGCATGAGTTAAGTAGACACTGATTCAGTATCAAACTTTTGGGAATGTAAAAAATTGATAGAAAAATAGCATATTTTTATTCAGTTGTAGTTTTACTGTTATTCAAGTTAGCAAATTTATTCTTGGACAAGACTAAACTTAGGTCCATCTAAATTACAAATTACATAAAATTGAAAAAAAATTAATTTTTGAAACCATTTTTGATGTATTAGTAGTATGGATATATTGACAGTCAAGTTAGTTGATAATCCTATAACATTTGAACTGATTTACTTTATAAAATAATTTTGAAGAAACAATTATTTATATTACTATAGTCTATATATTTAAGTTATCCTTTCATTTTCAACTAATGCTAAATGAGTACTTATCAAAGTATTGTCAGTGACAGAAGGGATACAGTAAGTTTTGTTTTCTTTATTTGTTTTTGGTTTATGATTAGAGAGTAATTTAAGTTTGGGACATGGAAAATCATTTCATTGCCAAGGAAAATAAATTATTTACAATGTACATCAATATTTTAAAAATTAGAAAGTTAATGAAGCACCTATATAATTATAATAATTATGTTAAGTATTAAAAAGTGTAGTCTGACCAGAATAGTTATAATATATTGTGTGAAAATATTACATAATGGAAAAAGCTATATTATAAGAAATAAGTTAAAATGAAGACTTTAACAGATTATAAAACAATTTTTCTATTATAACAGCATAATAAAATTCCAAGTTATTCATGTTATTCTTATATGGCAATTATAATCTTGAACTTATACAAATAATTGGGTCAGAAGTTTTTTACATAACTCAGATTTTGTAAGTCAGAAAAATAATTTTTTAACAGAAATTCTGAATCAAAACTTCTAGTGTTAAGTGGACAACAGTTATTTTACTTGTGTAATATTATTCTACAATATTTTTATGTTGTTTATACAAAAATATATAAAAACATAAATCAAGTAATGTGAAGTTTTGATAGTGAAAACTAGCATTTTTATACTTGCACTTTACAAATCCAATAGATGTTTATATATGGATATATATAGATAAAAATAATAAGTAATGGAAAATATTTTACATAAAGTTCAATTTATGTAATTTGAGTATTACGTAAATTGAAGAGAGGCTATACTAATATACCTAATTTTGTTTTATTTTTTGAAAGGCATTTTAGAATCATTGAAATCTTGAATATGTGTAAATATGATAAGCAAATAGTTCTATCAAGTTTTGAAGTATTTTAATTTTATTAAAAATGCATATTTAATTGAAATAAAAATGAATAAAATTTAATCTCATGAAAAACATTTAAGATAGGGAGAAAAATAAATTATATTGCATGTAATTCTTTTGAAATTGATGAAATATTGTACAGCTTTGCCATGTTATTTTTATCAGGTGATGGCATGCTCTTGTATCCTTAAATAGGTAAATTTATTATTATTAATGGTGATGAAGTATTAGATCTGAACAAGAATATGTTGCTGTAGTAAAAAGTTCTATGAAAATATATACAATTTAATGAAATGCTAAAGAAAATATTTAAATATAACAGTAACATTTAAGAACTGCTATTAAACTTGAGACTAAAGCTGATTTACATGAGTACTTTGGTTAAATTAAAACAGCTTAAAAAATTATGACTATATAAATATTTTTATAATAGATTATAATTTTTAAATTATTTTAATTAAAAATAAAAATTATAATTTTATTTAATTTTATTATAATAAAATTTATAGCGTATTAATAAAAATATAAATAATTTTTACAATGAAAATAGTCGTCCAATTTTTGCCTTCAGGTGGCCCTACCATGTTTTAGACAAAAGAAGTGGACAAGGAGGGAGGAGTTGTGTCTAGGTAAGTAATAAGCATTGTTATTGTGAAGTATAATAAATCATCACACTGATTGTAAAATCTCATAATTCTGGGAAAGATTTTATTTACATGCCTATATATCATCTCCTTAGTTAGAAAACTCTTAACTTGGGTTAATTTTACAGAAGGAAACATTTGAAACAAATTTGCTTAATAATAACCTGTAAAAATAATCCATCTGGAGTTGAGAGTTACAATTAGGGTAGCAATATATGGAACAGATAAATAAAATATTATCCTGGAGTTTTTATCTAATTATGATGATTTTACAGTTATAATGATGAAATACTTCACAGACAGTTTTTTGGAAAGATCAAAATACATCTTCACCACAGAAAAATATAAGAATGTATTAATAAAACTTTGATAACAACAATAAATTCTTTTTTATATTTGTATGGTATTAATACTCACTCAATTATTCTATGTAATTTATTAGAGAAGTAAAAGGTAAAATTTTCAATAAAAATTTGTTGTATTCTTAGTAACATTGTAATTTCAAATTAAAAATGATATAATATAATTATATACTAATTACGTAAGTTGACTATAGGATAAACTCCATTTGTAAATCTCTTATAGATTTCTATGAATGAAGAGTTTCAGAATATTAAAATATTGTATACTTGCTTTTAGCATATAATTTTATATTACACTAAAGAGGATAATTATGTTATTGAGTATGTAGGAATGCATGATTAGTCTTAATAATGTTTTGGAAAATAAATTCTATAAATTATTATTTATAATAAATTTTACAAATATTTTATGGTTAAATATTGATTATTTAAATAATTGAAGATTAGAAGTAATGATCTTTATCTTCAAATATGTAATGAGAACAGTTTTCTGTTGAAACATTACAGTGCAAATCATATATGGTTTTAATACATTTATTTAAAATAATTTTTAAACTTGAATCCAAGAATTTATGTTATGAATCCAAGAATTTATGTTAACATTTACTAATGAATTTTAATTAAGATAAGTAATTTCTTTGAAGTGAGATTCGTATATGTATATTTTAAGCAGTGATTTATAATAAATAAATATATAAAAAATACTTAAATAAAAAAATAAACTTAAGTGCAGTATTATGAAATTAATATAATTGCTATAATTTAAAAGTAAATATTTATCATTTTATTTTGTTGAAAATAAATAACTGCTTTTAAATTATATTGTAATTTCTTAGAACTGTATCTGATTTAGTTTTTACATATTGGATGTTTTTCATTAGAAACTTTTTATTTATTTAGATGAATTCAATCTCTTAAGAAAGGCATTTTAGTGATAATTTGGTATACACCATTAAATATTTTTGTTTTTAGTTAAACTGAACTGAAATATTTAGAAAACATTTGAGTAATATAATAAACATTTGTATACCAAACTTTTTTAAAATCTGCTGACCAATGTGATTTGACTTCAGAGTGAAATGGTCCTACTGCCATCATTTTGGCTCTGCTGGGCTGAAATTTTCAGAGGATCTTAAGTAACATAAGGAACACACTCACATTCTACACTTACATTGCTCAACTTATTTCAGCAAATCTATATAGAAATTTATAAAGAAGAAACTTACATTATTGCATTTTGGTCAGTTGAACTAAAATTTTTTGTAGACTTTAAATGAGTTTGGATATACAGGTATCCCTCCTATAACACAGTAGATAGGTTTCTAAAAAATACCATGTTTGGTGAAACTGTGTTATATGAGACCCAAAGCCAATATAAAAAGGCGAATTACATTCCAAAATCAATTAAAAAAAAAAAATAAGTTTCTTATGTGGAATTAAAGAAAGTTAATTTTTATTAAGAATATTAATAACACAAAACAAAGAAAAATATATAATTAAGACTAAAAAACAATATAGGTAAAACAAAAGGAAAGAAAAAATATACAGCTTATATAACATTCATTTAATAATTATATCTTCCTTACACTGTTTTGTTAAAATGAGAAAATTTTTTTTCTTTAACACTTTCTGAACTTTTTTCTGCATTTAAAGTTTGTGTATTTTCTGCTTTCTTTACAAAATATGTAATCTAATCCATACAACTTGCTAGAAAACAATTGTTCCTTAACATATACCCAAAAAAAATTTATGAATAAAAAAAATCTCTTTTTATTTTGTATTCATCTATTGAAGAATAAAAACTTATTTTTTATCCAAGGACTGAATGTTTGGAACACAAAATGCTCAATTATCATTAATTAACTCAAATTCAAATTGAAATCATTGTGTTTCGACCAAAATAATTCTTGCAATAAGAAACTATCAGTTGATTACTGTACTTAGCTTAGAATCATTGCAGTACCTTGAATAAAATATAAAATGCCTATCATTCTTAAAAATTCTTTTATATATTCATAAATAAATAAAGATTTATATATAAAAAATTTAGTAAATTATTTTTATTTCTCTATTACAAAATTAGTTAAAAAGTAAATAAATGATATTTGATTCAGTGTTAATGAAATAGAGCTGAAATTCAATTAGAATCTCAAAAATTACATTGCATTTTTTCCAAATTGTAGAATGGAATTAGGTAATATCAAATTTTGTGATATAATCTAATTTTACAATCTTAAATGCAACATCCTATATTTTTTCATAATAAAGTAATTGTAGCAAAACAATTACCTAAAAGCTCAAACCTTTTTACATTTTGAAATTTGTCTATTAAAGTAATAAGTTTAAAATTTTTATTTTTTGTTTACTTTTTTTTATTAGGATTTATCTACAGTATCACACATCATTACAAGTCATATATGGAGCAATCCTTGGAATTTCATTAGCAATTTTATGGTTTGCAATAACTCAATTGATCTTAACTCCTTTATATCCTATTGTTACGTCTTGGTAAGTTATATATATATATTTTTTTAATTTTTAACATAAATAATATCAATGAATATTTTGAATATAGTGGTACATTGGTTAACAAAGTACTTGGTTAACGACGAGTGGTTAATGAAAAAAATGTCTTGGTTAACCGACGCAGGCTTTGGTTAACGACTCTTGATTATGTGAACTTCAGACAAAATAGAGCTCTCTAGCAGCTTGTCATTGCATCATGTGATTCGTTAGCTCAGTTGTTAATCGTTATTTTTTTAATCTCAATCAGTTCAAATATGACAATATCATTATTAAAATTAATTAAATTATAACCATATAAAAATATATTTAAGTAAATGATAATTAGCATATAGTAATTAAAACAAATTATTAATTAATTAAAAATAGACATGCAATAGTTCACTAGTTTTTAGTTTCTTAAAGATGATACATCAGTTCACTAGTTTTTAGTTTCTTAAAGATGATTTCTAGACGATTGCGGTTCACTAGCTTTTAGTTTCTTAAAGATGATTTCTAGATGATTATTATGGAACAGTTCACTAGTTTTTAGTTTCTTAAAGATGATTTCTAGATGATTATTAATTAAATTCTGCAAACAAAGTCTGATTCTATTGTTTGTTTGTGTTATATTATTAGTTTTTAGTTTCTTAAAGATGATTTCTAGACGATTATTATTTTACTAGTTTTTAATTTCTTAAAGATGATTTCTAGACGATTATTATTTTAAATATTTTTAGTTTCTTAAAGATGATTTCTAGATGATTATTATTTTAAATTATGTGAACAAAGTCTGATTCTATTGTTTGTGTTATATACTTGACACCTGCAACTTTTAGTTTTTTAAAGATGATTTCTAGACGATTATTATTTTAAATTCTGAAACAAAGTCTAATTCAATTGTTTATTTGTGTTATATATTACTTGACAAAAGTCTGATTTTATTGTTTGTTTGTGTTATATATTAATTGACACCTGCAAGTGGTGTGAATTCGTTGTTTATTTGTGATATATATTACTTGACACCTGCGAGTGGTGTGACGTCTAGACGATTATTATTTTAAATTCTGCGAACAAAGTCTGATTCTATTGTTGGGTTATATATTACTTGACACTTGCAAGTGGTGTGATGTTGCAGTTTCAGATTCCATTAGAAGAAAAAAACGTCTGTCCGAGATCCTACAGACGTCGCAGTTTTGGATTCCATTAGAAGAAAAAAAAGTCTGTCTAAGATCCTACAGTTCATATCAATTTTGGATTCCATTAGAAGAAAAAATGTCTGTCCGAGATCCTACATGTTTTGGATTCCTTTAGAAGAAAAAATACGTCTGTCTGAGATCCTACAGTTCATATAGACAGTAAATTGGCGAATGCGTGTCACTATTCGTTCGCCATCAAAAGGCAAAATCAAATCTTATCTATATAATAATCATTGACTCTATATGCTTCTAATCAGTGTTTACGGGTTTGTTTCTCAAAAAACTCTGAAGTGAGTCCAATTGTCCTTCTGGTGAGATTGATAATTAAAAACTGTTTTCATGAACATTTCATTTTATTATTATTAATTTTTTTTGTAGCAAATATAATAAATAAATGATATTTTCCATATTAGGAACGTAGCAAATATAATAAATAAATGATATTTTCCATATTTTTAGGACAATTTTAAATGAGTTTTATCTGCATTTTAATATTTACTATGGTTGTGCGAAGGAGCCGGAACAAATTAATCAATTTTCAATTAAATCCTATGGGAAATCGCACCTTGGATAATGACGGTTTTGGTTAATGACAGTAATCCTGGAACGGATTACCATTGTTAACCAAGGTACCACTGTATTTCAAACTATTTTTCATCAATACATTTTGCAAGATAATATGGATAATTTAATAATTTTAATATATTATTTTAACTTTCATTTATCATACTGTATAAATAGTTATTTAGTGTAATGCTTAAATAATAATCATTGAAATAGTAATTAATCATTTATAATAAGGATTATCAGATAACAATAAGTAATGTTTAATAAGTTGGCAATATATTTTTTTGAAGAGAAAAGAAAAATAATGAAAATAAAAAAAATTATGTATTGTTTATTCAAATTTTCCTTATTTTTTGGGAAAAATTAACAGAAAAATAATTTTAATACTTTCACGCTATAATTTTATAATTTAAGTAAAATTTTTTCATTTAATTTTGCTATTTATTTCAGAATCTAGATATCAGAGATTTGATTTTCTGGCACATAATTTCAAATGTTTAACCAATACATCTTAAACCTTAAAAGTTATTTTACATAACAATATTTTTCTGTTACATACTTGTACAAAATAATAATGCAACAATTACAATAATTATGCATATGTAATATATACCGGGTATTTTTCTTGAAACCGAACACACTGATTTTTGGCAGTAAGACTTGGACGAAGCATGCATTATACTGGGTGTTTTTCTTGAAACCGAACACTCTGATTTTTGGCATACCAATTATGATGCATTTATCATGTCAGGAATCGCTCGCTACGAAAATTTCGGGTGTTTTTCTTGAAACCGAACACTCTGATTTTTGGCATCGAGCCATCGGGTGTTTTTCTTGAAACCGAACACACTGATTTTTGGCATGGAGCCAATTTCTGATGCATCTATCACGTCAGGAATTGTTCGCTATGAAAATTTATTTTATATTTTTAATTCTAACGATATTGGATTTTAATTCTGGTGTAATTACACATTTGAAAATAAATCACTGAAAAATTCTGGTGTAATTACACATTTGAAAATAAATCACTGAAAATTTACATCAGAAAGATGTGCGAGAAATAGAAATAAATCACTGAAAATTTACATCAAAAGATGTGCGAGAAACAGAAATTCGTTGTTGCTACAGGGACAGTGTAGAAACTCAGACGTGCTGCAATTCGAACATTTTTAAAAATACCGAATATTATTTACAACGTTACTGAACGAGTATGGATGGGTAAGGTGAGAGATACACTATATTATTTACTTTATTATAAGTTTTACTATTGTATAACACACTAAATTTCAAAACACACTATTTTATACACAAAACACAATTTATTAGCATCGGGATGTTGAAACGAAGTCTTCCAGCAGATACCCTAGCACCCATAATCTTCTCTGTCTGTGGCAAAACATGGCCACAGTTGTCCTAGAAACACCATACTCGAGTTACATTTTAATTATTCTATCTTTCTGCACTTTATCCACAATTTTTCTTCATCTCTTTGCTCAATCGAGTGTTTTTTTTCGAATTATTCCTCTGGTCAGTTTTCTTTGAACTATCCTTACATCTCACTTAAAAAAATAATATCGAATAATAATTACAAATTTTTTATTTTCTGAAAAATGTAGAATTGAAAATTAACACAAACAACATGTGCAAACACCAAAGTAGCCCAAAAAGAACTGACAAATGGCAAATAACATCACACAATTCCATGCATGCGTATGTGCCAATCCTTGAAACTCAAATGTTGAATTGCGAGGCACCACTGTATAGCTACATACATGGTTTAAAATGCTATATTTATGATTTTGTTGCTATTTCATAATTCAAAAAAGAAATCTTAAACCTAGGAATTTATAAAGTGAGAACTATTTACACTAGACTGCTTTGCAATTTCTTGCAAATTATTAATTGATAAAAAAAGCATAAATTTAGTAATGAATTTAGTAATGAAGTTGAAATATTAATAATCAAATTATATAATGAAGGAAATACTCACGTCAGTAAATAACAGCAAAAAAAAAATTAAAGGAATTTTTTCAAAATCTCGGAAATTATACACAGAAAATAAGTCCCAAGATTTTAAAAGAAGCAAAACTCAATGGCAGTGTAGAAAATTTCTTTAGATCAGATCCATCTTCAACAACAATTTTTAGAGAAGATAAACAACTGATCATAATTATGAAAGAATAACACCTTTAAATTTTCCAGCATAATCAAATGATGTATGTATAATATAATCAAATCAGTCAATGATGAGAAAATTTTAAATAAAAGATTACAGATCAAGAAAACCTACAACTAAGTTATACAAATTGAACCTAATACAGCTTAATTAATACCTTGATATATTTTTAATGGAAATTTTAATAATTTGAAAGAATTTAAACTAATAATTTAATAAACCAATAATTTTAAATTCTTTCAAATAATTAAAATTTCCATTAAAAATAAATCAAGCAATTAATTTGGCAGTATTAAGTTTGATTTGGCTATTTCCGTTGAAGTTTAGTTTAAAAAAGTTCATAAGTTTGGTACAAAAAAGTTTGGTTCAAAAGTTGATAAGTATATTTGTTTTACAGTAAGGTATAACATAAGTTAAGGTTAAGGTATAACATAAGTTATACCTTACTGTAAAACAAAAACATTATTATGTCATCTAAAAATTCTATTTAATATTCTATTATTATTTTTATATTAATCATAAAAGAACTAGCATTTATAGCAGGCAAACTTTTTAATTTATAAAATATAATTTATAACAACTTTGTAAAATAATTTTGGCTTCTTATTAAGTCCTCTTCAGTACAAGATATTTTTAAAACAAAAAAATGAATATTGGAACAATACAATTCTTCATATGAACAGAATTTAAACATCCTAGCATATGTTTAAATATAGTAGACTATTACTATGTATTACAAATGAGTTTACAATACTGGCCAAAATATTAATACTGGTATTTTGGTATTTTTAATTTTATTCCCAATTTCATAAGTTAAAATACTGAAATACCATTATTAAGATTTTGGCAGCATTATATGCATAAATAAATTATTATATGTAGTTCTTGACAAGTTAATTCATACCTGGAAATTGTTTGTAAAATAAGAACTTTTAAATCAAGACTCAATTTCCCATAGTCATTATGAAAAACTTGAGAGTTCCATTCTCAGCAATAAAATTTGATCACAAAAAAATTAAGTAAAGGCTGACAAAATCAATAACTTATAATACAATGATTTATTAATAAAAAAAATGAAAATATAGTATTTAAAATCAAGCTTATTATAAAAATAACGAAATTATTTATATTATATACATGTTAAAACAATTTTTATTTTTCATTATTATTAACAGATTATATGAATTTTTTATGTAGATGAACTGCTACCTTAGGCAGAAACTAGGAATGGAATTATTTACATAATATGCTGGCAAAACCAGAAGATATCCTACTTTTATTTCTTGGCTGCTATTTTTATTTTTGTGATTTTGTAACAGGCAATGGTGTTTCTGTTATAAAACTGTACTGTTTAGTATGCTATGGACATAGATTTAAATGCCTTTTTATGAATGTTTAGCAATTAATTAATTGCAATTAATTCTCATATTTTTGTTTTTTGATACTTTATATTCAATATTTCAAAAGAGCTCATTAAGCAGGAACTCAAACAAAAAACTACCTGTATTTTTATAGTAATGGAAAAAATTATTGCATCACTGTTCCATGAGTAGCATATTCAGCTATCCAGCTGTCATATATGGAAATATAGTAGTACTAGCAAATATTCAACAATAGCGAACAATGCAAATAAAATATTTAATGCATCACTTAATACATCAGAACTAATCATAATTTGAAAAGTAGTTCCAAATAAGCCAATTAGATCATTTTGCAGTAATAATCATATATTTTTCTAAATTTTGACAAACTTATAGAGTAATGCAATAACTTTTTCCACTACTACTGTATATAGAATTTATATATTTAAGTGTATGTACATATATATACATACACACTTAAATATATAAATTATATATACATATATATAGTTATATATTTTTATAGATATATTTGAATTAAAAATACTGAAATACCTGTCTTCATAAAGCTTGAGGACCCAATTATAACATTAGTATCCTGAGACATTTTCTCAGTAAATTTTAATCACAATTAAGGCAATGCCTTAAATCTAACTTTTATTACAATAATAAATATTATATTCTGATAAAAAATTATTAAAAATACAGTTTTGCTAAAAACAAAACTGATATTGTTTTGTTTTATTATACTATACAATTAAACTATATACAAACTTATATTATAAATTTTTCTATTAAGCAGATCTGAGTTTCATGACACTAAAATTTTCATTACATTTATATTATGTATAAGAATCCTTCTATTGCAAAATAAATTATTATTAAGGATCTTATTAATGTAGTCTTTACTCACCTAATAACCAATATAATGTAAAATTACATAATTAATATAGATGGTGGCAATATATTAAAAAATCCTCAGTTAATAATTGAAACTTTTTACTCAAATCTGTGAAATAAGAGACTTCTTATTGGTACAATTATGAAATATATTAAAAAAAGTATATAAAGTTATTTCAATACTTTTGGAGGAAAAATAATAGCAATATCAGAGTCATGAACAAAACTTACATATGAATCATGTTTGTAATTTGAGCAGCACATATAGGAGTTCTTATGACTACAGCAGGTCCCCTACTTATGTAGTTATAAGTTCCACAGTTTTAGAGATATATGGATGTGTAAATCTTTGTGTTGATTTTCCATAAAATGCAAATAAATTATTTATTTAACAATTTACTTTTTCTTCCAAAAATATCACTTATGTCTTTAAATTTTCTTATCTATGCTTAAGCTTAAAAATTTTATTTAACCATGCTATTTATCAATGCATGCATGCATTTGCATAGATTTGAATTTAATCACTGTTGGACTTATACAGTTTTCAATTTACATGGAAATTTTTCAAATGAATAAACCTACCTAAATATGAGAAACTATTATATAATGCAATTTGTTTCACAAATTAAGGTAGAGTAGTCCTATATATTGGCAGCATCAATTTTATATAAATTCCTTTGGTTTTTGTGTTCATCTTGTATGTATTTTATATAATGAATAACATTACTAGCATAATATATGAATTAAATATTTCTGATCTAAGATCTAAAATAAAATTCCCATTGTATGTCAAGCACTATCTATATAATGCTCAGATTTAAATACATTAAAATACAAACTTTGATAAATTTAGTGATTAGAATCATTAAATGGAAAACATGACTGTGCAATTAAAATAAAGAATATGCTGAAGCTGCACTATATCCAATTGTATACATTGTATTTTAATTGGAATCTTTCTATGCAGTCTTAGAAAAATAGGTTTAATGAAGCTAATAACCATATTTCAACTTTCAAATTATGTGAAAAAATTATTTACTCAAGCTGTTAAAATTCATTACATCCACTATAAATTTTGGCTACTTAAACCTACAAGCAAGTTTTTACTTATATTATTCCATTAGTTTACAGAATAAAATGAAATAGCATTAAAAAAGAATATATTGCCAAAATAGAGAAAAATTATATCATTATAAAGAAAGGAGGAAGACAGAAAACAAGAAATTGAAAGCCAAGAAACTCTTCAAGTCATGGAGGAAATTGAAGAGAAGACTTTTAATTAAAGCAAAGCAATAATAATATATTTAATGGAATTATGATTCAATATTATTCAGGTATAATAAACAATTATTTTATTAATTATTATTTATTTTAAGGGAATTGTACAACTAATTTTTGTTGTACAATTCTCTTAAATTTTTTTTATTTTTATTCATTTTTGAAAGGAATATTTATAATTTTTCTATAAATATAATTTATAATATATACACCAATCTACCAAATTAAAAAAATAAAATAACTGAAATCTGTACAAAATATAAATTATAGATTTTTATTTCATTTAGTAATTTTCTTCAGAAAAATATGATTTTAAAAAACATAAAATGTCAACTGAATGAATACTTAACCTTGTTCTTATTCTAGATACAAAATTTCCTGAAATATAAAACTCTCTCACTGGCTACTGTACTTGGTTTTATTGTTTTCAAAGTATCAGATAGTGAATCTAAATTCTTTGTTTATTTATTGGTTGTCTCAAATACTGAATATTCGGCCTTCAGTGTCTTCAGATTTGATATCATTTCTTGAGGTTCCTCAAGAATCTTATGAATTGGTTTTTCCATGGCTTCTATTAGAGTTTTTCTGTCTTTGATATATTCATCATTGGGTTAATGATCCATACCAGATTTTGGATATATTCTAGACAATATTTTTCCAGATAACTTAATAATATTGAGTTTTGAAGTTAGTGGAAATACGCTAGATTTCTTTGTTGAAATGTTTTGTAGATTTTTGCAAATATAGCAAAAGTTTATTGCAATTTTATTTATTAAAGCAATCTCAAGTCAAAATGTTAACATTTTAATTAAATAAATAATTAAGTTTTTCATATTAATTTTAGTATCTGAAACTGGGTTTTTAAATTTTATAAATTTACCCCAAAAACTCGCTTTTTGAACCCAGTTTTTAAAAACTGACAAACCCTAATACAAAACATTAACCACTCACCTGGGATGTTTGTGGATTTCAAACCAAGGTTTCAAATGACATCCTTATTATTTCTGAGAAAATTCCACCATGCTTCAAATTTCCTTACTTGCTATAAACACATGTACAAAAATTTTGTTTGAGTGCATGCCATTGATTAGAATTCATGTGACTTCAAAAATTTAGCCTATCAGAACAGTTCTTACATCCTGTATTGGCTTAATAAAAAAACCAATGAATAGTGATATTGGTCAACTACTGGAGACTGGTCTAGGACTAGTACCATCACCCTATGTCTAACCTAATAGTTAAAAAAAATTTAAAAATTTTTATTGACTTATTTTTTATTAGTAAGTGAGATATACAAGGGTAATCTAGAAAGTAAGTTTCGTTTTCCATTTTCACTGCAGAATAGCTGCGTTCGTTAGTTTGAGCATGCGCGTTCTTTCTGCTGAGTCATATGCAAGCGAGGAAAGCCATTTTCTGATCACTGACTTATGCGGCGCCTGATTGGTGAGAGTTTAAAATGTTTAAAACAATCGAGTATCCCGCCGCATGCGAGATACGGTCGGTCATCCAATTTCTCAATGCAAGGAACACCAAAGCTTGTGAAATTTACAGACAAATTTGTGAAGTTTACGGACCCAATGCGATGAGCGATTCCATGGTCAGAAGGTGGGTGCGGCACTTCAATGAAGGACGTGAATATGTTCATGATAACAAACGAAGTGGGCGGCCATCTCTGATTGATGCAGATTTGATTGCAGCAGTTAATGCGAAGATTATGGAGAGCAGACATTTCACTATAACGACACTTTCCCTGCAAATTCCTCAGATTTCCAGGTCACTTCTGCACGAGATTGTGTCTGAAAAACTGAAATTCCGGAAATTGTGTGCTCGGTGGGTTCCTCACAATCTGACAGAGCAGCAGAGATTGAAACGTCAGGCTAGTGCTCTAGACTTCCTGACACGGTACAACAAAGAAGGTGATGCCTTCTTAAGCCAGATTGTCACTGGTTATGAGACCTGGGTGTGTCACATAACCCAAAAATCCAAACTGCAATCGATGGAATGGAGGCATACGTCATCGCCAACAAAGACGAAAGCCAAGCCACTAATCACGTGTCGCAAATTGATGTGTACAGTGTTTTGGGATCGACACGGCATTTTGCTGATGGATTTCATGGCACGCGGACAAACAGTCAACGCAGCATGTTATTGCGGGACGCTTAGGAAACTGTGTCGCGCAATACAGAACAAGCCTTATGGCATGCTTCGGGATGGAATTTTGCTCATTCATGACAATGCACGACCACACACTGCACATGACACGCAACATGCCTTATGGAGTTTCGATGGGAAGTGTTTGACCACCCTCCCTACAGCCCAGATCTCGCACCAAGTGACTTTCATCTTTTCAAGCACCTGAAGTCCTTTCTTGCTTGCAAGCAGTTCCAGGACAATGACGAGGTCAGATTCATTGTTACCCAATGGTTGCAATCGCAGGCAGCAGCGTTCTTTGACGAGGGCATCCAAACATTCGTGCCCCACTACGATAAATGCCTAAACAATGGTGGTACCTATGTCGAAAAATAGTCTGACCATTGTAGTTCATTATTTAATAAAGATTTGTTCCAAATGATTGTTTCCTTTTTTTGTTTTGCTAAACGAAACTTACTTTCTGGATTACCCTCGTATATTATCACCATTCTGTCTCTCTCCCACAAATAATTTCCAGATCTAATTACTATTTATATTCATACATAAGCTGAGAAATTTTCTAAGGAAAAACTTTATAAAGGTGAGTCAGCTTTTACATGGTTAAGTTAAAAATTAGAAAATTTTTCATAAGATCATATTATTTGTCAACTCAATTACAGTACAACATTGTTGTGCTTTTCATGCCTCTTTTTCAATCTAACATATTTATTTTTAATAAAATTTATTGTCATTCTGATTTTATTAGTAAGAATATATGGACATGTCTAGCTATTCATAAATTACAGAGTCTTGCATGAATTATTAATTCATGCAAGACTCTGATTTAATGATTAATGAAAAGTTTTTCAAATTTCAATAAACTTTTTAAATTTTCAAATACATTATTCACAGAATTGAATAATGTCTTTGAAAATGATATAGAGATTTGCATAAATTAAAAAAAAATTATTTCATAATATGTATGACATTGCAGAAATAAGAATTAGAAAAAACTCATAAAACGATTTCAAAAATTATAGAAAACATTTCGAAAATAATAAAACATATATAAAGGATCATTATGATGAAAAAATGCATATTATTTTTTGTGATATATAGAATGGAGAAAAAGTACTTTTAAAAATTTGGAAAGTGATAGATGTAACCAAAAGAGGCATTTTAAAATAGATAACTATTTGTTAGAAAAGAATAATTACTTCATTAGGTTGTTAGTCCAATAACATCAATGATTGTAGAGATAGACAACTTCTATACATAGAGATAGACAACTTCTACACATCATTCTCATATTACACAACACATTGCAAGTGTAATATGATACTCTAATACTCTTATATATGGTATTGTGATGATAATGTTGTTAATCTGTAGAAAGATATCAATTAAAGATATGCAACAAATATCATTCCACTGATACCATAGAAGCTGCCTATCTGTACGGTGTTTGATGCTAGGAAACAATTCTCTAGCAATATAATTAAATATTTCTTATCTATGATTTATTACTATAAAATATCTCTTTTGGTCTATCTCTCACCTCCCAAATTTTTTAAAAGTTGCTTTTCTCCATCCTATAAATATGTATACATGTTTCTTCACTAGATAAGTGCACATAAAAATTACAGAAAACTCATGTGATCTTTAAGAAGTAGAGTTATTACAGGTTAAAGACAATCTGTATTGATACTCTTCAAATAAATAATATAGAATAATTTTTTCCTTCATTTTAAAAGTAGAATTAGTAAATAGAAACCAAAACCAGGATCACTAATTAATTGATAAATTTGATAGATCCCATTATATCCTCAATAAACATTTTTTTTTACTTGGTTGCAGTAATTTTTATATTCACACCAGAAAATATCTGCAAAAAGAATATCATGGACTTTCATTTATTTGAATACTTATCTAATGTTAAATCTTAATTTTTTTTTCTTTTTAAATTTTAGATTCATGTGCAATTCAAATTCTATCTTTATAAAGATGATTTTCTTTCAAAATTTTTTGCTTAGAAATATAGAATAGAAATATATTGTAAATATATTTGCTTAGAAATATTTTATAGAAATATATTGTAAATTTTAAAATTTAATCTTAATTTTTATACTATATGAATAAAAAAATTCAGTCTTTTTGGAAAATTGGAATAAATTATAAAACAAAATTAATTTACATGTTTTTGTTTAATATATATATATTTATTTATTTTTAGGAGTTCATTTCTATAGAAAACAAGAATTGCTGCAAAGATTCTCTTTTACATGATGACAGAGAGAAAATTGATGATCCAAGAATGAGAAAACCTTCTTATCTAGGTAATATAATAAAATTTTTCATTTCACAGTTTTGACTTATTAATCCTGAATATCTATTCAAATTTAATAAATATTTAATTCAAAAACTAGAACATGTGAAGTTGCTTTCAACTGCTAAATTTTTTGAAAAATATTCTCTTACATTTAAACATATATTTGTAATGTTTTCTGAAGTTTTCTCCATCCCAGCAGTCATATTTTTGCATTATTGTTTTCATCATCATCTAAGAATACTTTAAAATCCAGTATTTTTCATTTCCAAAAAGTTCCAGATTTAATCATATTTGCTATATGAGTTTAATACTGTATTTATAAAATTTAATTTTTATATTAAAATATTTTCTTTACTAGTATTATTTTAACCCTTTGTGCTCCTAAAAAATATTTTTTTTAATGGTCTACCGCTCTAGCACGGCCATTTAAAAAAATTATGATTTTTTGTTTTTTTGCCATAACTTTTTTGCATTTTAATTTTTTGGCACAAAAAAATTGCATTCTGTCGGAAATATACTGTATTCTGATATCCTTTTTTGTTTTGGTAAAGAATCAAATGAATAAGAGAAAAAAATACGAAAGCAGTTAAGCCTAATTAGCATATGTAAATTTTATGCATTTTTTCAAATTATTCATGATTTTTGGCATCAGATAAAAAAAATGTTTATATATTTACATTCTAGATGATATTCTGCATTTAATGGTCTTTGGCATTCTTTTCATTCTTGATCTTTTTCAGTCACTAACACAGCCTGTTTCCATATACCTGCTTATATTATCATATACCATTCTTCTTCCAATTACCATATATTTTAGCAACTTATATATTTCACATGGTCTCTTTCCTACAAAATATAACAGCAAAATTACATTCTCAATCAACATTGTTTTCATGATATTTTTGTTCTATTGAAGAATCTGGAAAAATCTTTTGCTTATAAGAAAGTAACATAGTAATAAAGGCAGGTACATATGTGGCCTACATATTTCTATTCTCATAGTATTTAGCACTATTTGATTTTGTGTGAGAATTTATGACCATACTAGGTAGATTATGATCTTTAAGTGAATGATAGTGTTCATTTTATACTAAAGTTAAAAAAGCAATTTAATAATACCAAATACTTCATAATTTTAAAAAACTTTTCCAACTAACGAAGAAAATTTATACTGTAATTTGATACCGTTGAGTGTAATCCAATACTGTGTTGTAAAAAAACAATCGTATTATCCTTCTCGCGGATGAAATTCGGTATTCTACTACACAAATGTTTAAAATATTTGTTTATTAGCCATATTTCTTCCTATTTTCTTAAAATAATGTGGGATAAATACTTTTTATTTTATAAGAAGTGTTAGTATGTATGAGAATGTCGACTTTGTTGAAAATTTATTTATTTTAACAGTATGTATAAGAATGTCGACTTTGTTGAAAATTTATTTATTTTAATAGTACGAGAATGTCGACTTTGTTGAAAATTTATTTATTTTAATAAATATTGCTCAATTTGTATACGTAGCTATCATCCGGCCATCTCTATAGATCGGAAGAGCATGACAATGTCGAATTTGTTGAAAATTTTTTATTTTAATAAAATATTGCTGTAATTTGTATACGTAGCTATCATCCTGCCATCTGTAGTTTTAATAAATATTGCTGTATATACATAGCTATCATCCTGCCATCTGTAGGCCAGATTTAGCACTGATAATGTCGCTTTGTTTAAAATTTTGTTATTTTAATAAATATTGCTGTAATTTGTATACGTAGCTATTATCCTGCCATCTCTATGCCAGATTTAGCACTGATTTTCGAAAAATTATCATCTGTATGCCAGTTTTATCACTGATTTTTGATAAATTATCCCTTTTTATACATTTTTTACTCAAGATTTTTTACTGAAGACTTGTCTCTTTAAAAATGACAGATGGGGAATTATTATTCTGTATTTAGTCATTCTAAGTCATTAATTTTTCAAAAAATAGTTAAAAATATACAATAATAGAATTTTCAAACAAAGGGGACAGGTTGTCACGGCTTTCCCCTTAGTTAACATGCAAAGTCGCGGATTAGAACGAATATCAATAATACTATTTCTAACTAAGCCTAACGGTTAGCAACTCTGCAAATTCTAGAGTTCTGCCTGAGCTCAGGTCTTTTTCTAAGTTCTAACTTAAAACTAATTAATTACAAAAAACAATTTAAAAACAACGTAACGTCTAGCTGACGAAACGAAACCAAAAATAGGAACTTAAACTAAAAGTACCGATGAAATGTTAGACTAGAACAAACAAACAACGATGTTAGAACTTACACTAATAATGTGAAGAAATTCTCAAACAAGTTAAATGACAAAAAAATAAATTTATTAGACTCAAAACACTTACAAAAGTGTTAGCAAATGCTTTATTGAAACTATAATAAAGCAACGAACAAGTATCCAACAAAACTTGTTTAATTCAATTCAAATATCCCAAAACCAATTAGTCACAAGAAAGAACCTTAAATACTACTAAATTCTACTACCTCCACTTCTGATACAAACTTCAAACAATCGTTGATCTTTACAAGAACTCAAATGTCAACCGCCAATTGTCTGGATTCTGCACCTCGAAAACTTGTTTATTGCGTCGATCTTTTATACTCGAGTGACAAACACTTCCGCACATTGCTCATTTACATACTTATACGTAACAAGTTCAAATTTATTAGTTTACAGAGTAATTCATTCATGTCATCTTTACAATGAATTTATATATCGAACAAAACATTGACACAGATCATTCTTATTTTCACATATCAGTTCAGTGGTAAAATTTTATGTAGATAAGATGACATCACTAACCAGGATAGCTCTTCCAGATACAGATTCCGATTTCGTATCACGTGATTGCCAACTACGACGGAGAAGGTGGAAGTAAGTTAACTTTTAAACTAAAATATAATACATTAGCATATAGGAAAATAATGATAAATAAATAATAGAGTGCATAATAAAATAAAAATAGGATAGGTCAAAGTTAACTTCCTCACAAACATAATGTAACTAGCCCATAGCCTAAAATCACGTAGTTGACCTTGGATGGACACTGTTTGACAATAATTATGCGGTCTACAAATTACTTGTTTCGACTGCAGATAACCCAAAAATTACTTTATTTTAATATTTTGTTATATTTTAAAATATAACTAATTTAAACAAACAATCAGCTGATTTCGAAAACTGTTGGATATTTCCCGCCATAATCTAGGACGCCGACTTCCGCATTGATCGTCAAGCATGGTATTGGTTGCTTTGCTTCTCTGATAAATAGAAATTTATATATTTTTAAATAAAATTAATTTATTGAATTTTTATGTGTGAAAAAGTGCTAATATCATATTATTTACAAGGGGCCAAACTTTCCCAAATTATAATTAATTGGAGCAAGATATCTGTAAAAAAAATAAAGGTAAACTAAGAAGGAAATGTGGAACATGATAGAGCAAGTCGGACAAATTCAGACAATCCGTTCTTGACTTTTTGGCGGTCCAAACATGGCGCTTACATTAGTAAATCCAATTAAAAAGCGATTAAAAAATTAATTAAAAATTTAATTAAAAATCCACATTTTAACAAAATTTTGGTTACTATGATAAAACAAGGAAAAATATGACAAAAAATGATATTTTGAAAATTTATTTTTCAATATAAATAAAAATAAGGGCACCAGACACTGTCAATACGTTATTGACAATGGAGTTTTAGCAGGTCAATAGCCTGTCAAGAACATATTGACTCTGAGTGCAAAGAGTTAACGTTCTGTGTGCACAAATTGAACGAAATGAAAATTCATGAGAAATAGATGCATATTGTATTAGAAGGACATAAGTTTGTATATCTTTGATGTATATTGGATTCATTGTCCCTAACTAATGACATATATCTGAAATGATATATATCACTACTATGCATGTTGTGAATCCCCTCTATATATATTTGTGAATGTGCATATATTACTATACTATAAGATTCAAGTACACTGCTTTTTATGAATTCAATATCTTTACAGTGCTTAAAACTAAGAGTATTATAGGAATATAAATTACACTAAAACTGTATATTAAACACTTTTTATTCAGTTAATCTGAAGTGCTTTTGGCATAATCATAGTTTTCTTTAGTAGTACATTCCTTAACTGGATACAGAAAATTGAACATAGAATGTAAGAAACAATTTAAATTATCAAATTTATATATATTACTATAGTAGTAGTAGTAAAATAGAGAGGGGCCTTTTTCAGCCCAAGCACTGCAATCAACATTGGTCTATTGTGCACCCTAAATCAAATCATCCCAGAAGAAGGCCTGTCTTAAGAACAAACGACAGTATATTCTTCAATGGGACGGAAGCAGTTGGGAACAGGAAAATACATCCCCAAGATATCACGCCTAAGCCACAAAAGGGCCACACATTCACACAAAATGTGAAGAGGAGTTTCCTCCTCATACTGACATCTACCCATAGGGCTATCAACAAGCCCAATCAACTGAAGATGTCTTCTAAGATGACAGTGCCCTGTAAGAAGCCCTGTAACAATCCTAACTTCATTTTTGTTCAGAGAAAACAACTCTCTGGTTCACTGAGCACAGCAACACAAAATGAGAGCTTTCGCCTGCCTAAGACCAGGGGTAGACCTCCAGAAAGCATGATGCTGAGCCGCCAACCAGTCCCTGAAAACCCACCCAAAGGCATCCGAACCAATGCCCAGGACAGGCTCAGGTCCAAAAAAGGGGCGAGAAGCTCTTCCTCGGCGAGCTTATCAGCGACCTCATTACCCCCAATCCCCTTGTTCCCCAGGTACCTAAACCAGGTACCCCCTGTGTTTTTTTCATGATATATTTAATATTCATTTATGATAATAGCTGCTTTAAATATTTTGTGTATCTTTTAATTATGATAACATTGCAGTTTATTTTTTATTTTATAGGTAATGTTTCAGTGCATAAGATTAATTTTATATGTTGATGTTGGAATCAAATTTTTGATTATGTGTAAATGTCATATCAATTAAGAAATACATTCATTACAACTTTTGTTAAATATTTTAAATTAATTTGTGTTTTATTTTGTAGTTCAATAATTAGCTGTTATTTTTATTTAATTTATTTTTAAGTACTATATATCTATTGGGAGTACAAATTAGTTCGGTCCATTTTCAAAAGATGGCGCTGTCTGTTACGAATGTTTCCTAGTGACATCTGATATCATCTGATTCAGAGAGGTTAGATATCTGTCAATAATAAACAGTTTATATCACTTTGAGATTCATACAAAAACCTTGTTTTTTACTGTGTTGAATATGTCATGTACGTTCAATATGTTAACTAAGCAGCATTTGCAGGAGGTTTTAGTTTTCTGTTTTAATTGGAAGAAAAGTGCAACTGAAGTGCATTGAATTCTTATGGAAGTTTATGGTGACAATGCTCCAACTGATAAACCATGTAGGGAATGATTTTGATGTTTCAAGAATGGTGATTTCAGCGTTGAAAGCAAGCCTTGCTCCTGGACAGCCAAAAAAATTCGAAGATGAAGAATTGGAGGCATTACTCGATAAAGATCTGAGTCAAATGCAAGAGGCGCTTGCAGAATCAATTGGAGTGACTCAACAAGCAGTTTCCGTACGATTGAAATCCATGGGAATGATTCAAACGCAACTGGGTTCCTTGTGAACTGAAACCGAGGGACATTGAAAGGCGATTTTCCACTTGTGAGCAGCTGGTTCGAAATCCATGGGAATGATTCAAACGCAACTGGGTGCCTTGTGAACTGAAACCGAGGGACATTGAAAGGCGATTTTCCACTTGTGAGCAGCTGGTTCAAAGGCAACAAAGAAAGGGTTTTTTTACATTGGATTGTGACTGGGGATGAGAAATGGATATTCTATGATAACCCCAAGAAGTAAAAATACTATGCTATGCCCGGTCAATCGTTGTCATCGACCTCAACATCAACACCAAGGCTGAATATTCATGGTTCCAAGGTCATGCTCTGTATCTGGTGGGACCAAAAGGATGTTGTATACTATGAGCTGCTACAACCTGGCGATTCCATTATGCAACACTCGGCCTCTTGTCGCAAACGTCATAAAAAAATATTTGGAAACACTCAAGTGGGATATTTTACCATACCCGCCGTATTCTCCGGACATTGCTCCTTCTGACTACTGGTTGTTCCGACAGATGCAGCACGATTTGGCAGGTCACCGGTTCACTTCTTTCGCAGAAATTGAAAATTGGCTCGTAACTTGGATCGCCTCAAAAGACGAGACATTTTTTCGAGATGGAATTCAAAAATTGCCTGAGAGGTGGGAAAAAGTAGTAGACAGTGATGGACAATACTTTGATTAATCTGTTCATTCAGTTTGTTCTGAAATAAATGCATTTTTCACCACAAAAAAACAGACCGAACTAATTTGTACTCCCAATATATAAAGTATCTCAAAATCTGTTTGCTAATATAAAATAAATAGATTGTGATTATACATAAATAAATTATATTGTATTTAAAATTTAATAAAAAGAATTTAATTAAAACGCTCAAATGACAAAATGTTATATTAATCAAATATTCTAAACCAAAATAACCCCTAGCATTTTAGAATTAAACTAGTAATTTAATAATTATTTTTAAACCAAGGCTGTAGTGCCACCATCTGTTCATTTAATAATTATTTAATTTTTAAATTTGGACTAAAGTGGTATCATCTTGTCCAAATTTAAAGATTAATTAATTAATTTTGAAATTAACATTTATTTTAAAATTTTAATTCTAAATTATTATGCTAGGAGTTAATTTGGCTTTAGAATATATGGTTTATAGATATTCCTCTAGTTCAGGGGTGTTCAACCTTTTGGTTCCTTGGGTCACATTTGAAGAAAAAATTATCTGGGCTGCACATAAAATATACTAATTTTAACGATATTTGTTAATTAAAAGAGTTAATAAATAATGTATAATATATGATATTCACCATGACAAATAAACAAAAATGATCTTGCTAATTAAAAGAGTTAATAAATAATGTATAATATATGATATTCACTATGACAAATAAACAAAAATGATCATAATATAATAATCTTTGGCTTTTTTTTCATTCAGAAATTTTTAAAAATCATTGAGTAGGTCAAGAAGATTTAATCACTGAAATAAGATATATTTTAGAAAATGAAAATAGGAAATGTAGATAGGTAGTAAATAATAAAAACTTTATTATTTTTTTATATATTTTTAGTACAAAAACAAAACAAATTTCTTTTTTCTTTATTAGTGGGATAGTGTGATGATGATATGGCAAATTTCAAAAAATAAAAAAAAGTACATAAAAATCTCAATGTTTCAAGGAAATTTCTGATTTTATGTTGGGCCATATTCATTGCAGCGGTGGGCTGCATGTTGGACAATCCTGCCCTAATTAGTTTCAATTGACTGATTTATTAACTTTGTGCTAATACACAAAGTGAATTCATGAAATTTTTTTTAATAATATTATTTTAGCCAAATTTTATTTGCAAGGAGTGATCAAAAAGTTCATATAATAGCAAGATATCTTTATTTTATACACTTTTTCACATTAAAATAGTTCTCGTCACCTTGAAAGTACTGCCCTCGGGTATATACACACTTATTCTAGTGAGCCTGCCATTGTTCAATACATTAAGAGAATTCATTTTTCCATTTGGCCTGTAATTGGATTTTCACGTTTGTTTTGATGTTGTCCAATTTGTTGAATCTTTTCCCTTTCATAGCTGTTTTTAGTTTAAGAAGTGCCAAAAGTTGGCCAGGGCCAGATTAGGAGAAAATAGGAATGTGGTACCAAAGGAATTTTTTTCATTTGCCAAAAATTCACTGATTTGAAGAGTAGTATGGCACAGTGCCTTGTCATGATGGAGAAACAATTTATCTTTCCATGTTTGGTCTTTTGCAGTGCACCACAAGTTGTAGTCACTTTAAAATATGTTTGTAATAAAGGGTATTTACAGTTGTATGTGCAGGAATAAATTCATGGTGCATAAGTCTTTGTGTCAAAAAAAAGCAGTCAACATGATCTTGACATGTGATTTGGACATTGAAGCCTTCTTTGATCTTGGTGATCCTTTTCTATGCCATGAAGATTGCACTTTGGTCTTAGAATCATATCCATATACCCAGGATTCAACTTCTGTAATTATCTTGGCCAAAAAAATTTAATCATTGCTAGCTTTCTCAAATAATTCTGAAGCAACCACCATTCAGTTTTCTGTTTGCTCTTCAATCAGCAGCCCTGATTTCTCTTTGTCTTTCAAAAACTTGTTTCCCTTACAGAATTGCTGAAACCATTTAAACATGGTTACTTTCTTCAAGGCTTCTTCACTAAACACTATTTTCAGCATGCCATGAATTTCAGTTGCCCTTTTGACAAGTTTAAAACAAAATTTCATGTTTGCTTTCTTCTTGAAAACACTTTTTTACAAATAAATATTAATGATTTTACTAAAAAACAGAAATCCAAAGACATATCTTTATGATAATATGTTGAAATGGAAGTTTGATAATCAAGTTACTACATGACAAAACAACCTTTCCACTAGGCATTACCATTTGTTGAGAGGATTGCCATTATCAAACTTTTTGATCATTCCTTGTATGTTAGTGGTTAAGTGATTCAGTTGTGTTTTTTTTTTTTAATCAATTGATTTTCAGTTTTTTTTTAATCCACTGATTTTTGGTCTATTTGTAATTGTTATAAATATATTATTAAAAAGGGATAATATATTTAGTAAAATTCTTAAATTTCTTAAAATTTTATTTAGATTAAAATTAGTTATTAATTTAAATTAATTAATAATAATAAATTATCTCAATATGATATAAAAATTTTTAAATTTCCTTTTGCATGGATTAATAAATAATGGTTTATTTAATTTTGGCCTCTATGGAAAAGGTATAAATATAGATATTATGCTTTTATGTAATAAGTTTTATTACAAAATAAAACTCAGATATTATGCTTTTTATGTAATAAGTTTTATTACAAAATAAAACTTATTTTATTTAATAAGTTTTATTAGAAAATAAAAATCTTTTTGAATAATATTCATATTTTAAGAGTATGTTTATTTAGGGATTTGTGAAAGAAAATAGTGAAATTATTGAATACTTTAAGTCATTAAGAATTAATAAAATTCAATATTATTTTATTTTCATTATAAGTTCTTTTAACTAATGTGGTTAAATAAATATAGACTGAAATCTTATAATACTTTTTGTATTTAGAAATAACTATTTTGTTTATAATAATTGATAGTAAATTATGGTATTTCTATGCATAAGTAGATATGTTATGAAGTGATTATGATTAATGACATCAATAAAGAAGCAAATATCAGGTTAGTCTCATCGAAATTATTTTGGCTCTGAGTGCCAAACCGTTGGTTCGAGAACCTAAATATAAAAAGTGCAAAAGGTACTAACGATTTGCTAAAGAATGCAAAAGAAAAATTTCGAAAATTCGCAACTGGGACGCCAGTGTGAAGTTAGCCCCCCAAATTTGTTTTGGCTCTAGGGGCCAAACGGTGGCGATGCAAACGAAATTATTAAAAGTGCAAAAGGTGCTAACGAGGTGCAAACGAATGCAAAAGAAAAAATTTAAAAATTCAAAAGTGGGGGCTAACTTCACACCGGTGATGAATGGTTATTGGATTTATGCTTTTTAGTAGATATCATCGAAAAACTCAATCAATTAAATACAGCATTACAAGGAAAAGATAATTTAATAATCGATGCATTTAATCACATCAAAGCATTTCAGAAGAAATTATTGTTATTTGAATCTCAATTGAAAAATAATAACGTTCAACACTTTCCATTGATGAAAGAATTAAAAAATTCAAAATGTATCAGTAACATCAAATACGCAAAAGAAATAAGCAAACTTGCAGCTACTTTTGAGAGTCGTTACACTAATTTAGACAAATACAAAAAATTATTTCAAATATATTCATCCCCCTTTCATGTCGATGTCGAGTCGGCCCCAAAATATCTCCAAATGGAACTGATTGACTTAAAATGCAATAATGAATTAAAATACATTTGTGAAACATCAGAATCAAAAATAGATTTTTATATCACTTATGTCACAAAAGAAAAATTTTCCAATTTGAGAGATCTGGCACAAAAAGTTGTGAGCGCTTTTGGATCAACTTACACCTGCAAATCGTTTTTTTTCGAAAATGAAATTTATCAAACATAAATCACGCTCAAACTTAACGGACGAAAACCTGCAACATCAATTACGATGTGCAAATACA
>AYEL01083663.1:0-12308 GCA_000484575.1 Olivierus martensii
TTTTGCCGAAGCTCTGCAAATTCAACACCGAGAAAAATCTGAAATTATCGTCAACACACAGGAACCGGAAGCGCTCTCCTCCGCCTGGAAGTGGCTTAACGCGCATATCACGTGACGCATGTTTGTTTATATCTGTGATTTTAAAACCTAACGGCTGAGGATGGTCCTAGAACGGATCGAAAACGTTACCGTTTAATTCTGTTTTACTCTGCTAAATAATGCTGTATTTGTTAGAATTAATATTAGAAAAGGTAATATTTGATAATTTTTTTCATCTAAACATTACTGTTTTGTTCAATAATGGAAAGAAATGAAACAAAAGCATGATTTAATTGTAAAATGATATATAGTAGTTATATATTATGCCTTATTGGTAAAGAAAATTATTTTCTATTAAAACTTATCTTAGAATTGACTTGTGTTGTATCTATAATCATTTTTTAAATTCCAATTCTCAATCATTTTCTAATCATTATACAGCTGTACCATTCCAGGCATTATTATAGGTTATTATATTACTCTTGGGTGTCCCAAGTATTGTCTGCTAGATTGTACAGTATGATTGATAAACTTGGTACAGACCCCTTATATAAATTTTCCAATATCCCATATCTTCTGATTAGAAAACTGAAATGTTTCTACTCAGCCATTCCAGCTGAATATCTCGTGTGCTCTATAGTTTAATAAATAGTATTGGTCATAAACAATATTGTACACTTGAGTTAATGCTGATATAAAAAATAGTTATCTTGTTCTTTTTAACTATTATTAGTTTCTATTTATTTTGTTTCTAACATGAAAGGAAATGTAAGAAAGTAAGATTTTTTTTCCATTTCACTGAAATGGAAAAAAATCTTAAAATATTTTAATTAATTAACTTAGTTTTTTCTGATGAGGTAATAGTGAAATGACATTAATTGAGACAATGTTAAACAGGGACCTAATGCATATAAATGACTACTGTTATCAAATAGAAGTACAATATAATAATAAAATTATTTGGTTTATTTAATTGATATAGGCAAAGTAAAATAAATGATGATAAAATTTCAAAATAAAAATTGCAATTTTAGTTTATTTAATCAGATTTTAATTGTTGCTCTTGAAGAAAATTCCTTTAAAGCAGAGGAAAATTCATACATTTCAATGTTATGTAAGCATCACTGATGTTAAAAATACTGTATATTGAGCAAATTATAATGCACCAGATAGACTCATTTTAAGCTGAGGAGCTTGGGTTAGAAGCCATTCTAAATTTAAAAACTTACTATAATAAAATAATTTTATTTTACAAGATATAAGTAGAGTGGGAAACCAGATTCATTTATTTATTTTGATTCATTTTGGCCCTTTTTGCTAGATTTCTTCTACAAAATAATAATGTTATTCATCAATTCTATTGCATTAGTATTAATACACCAGAATTATCTGATTTAGATTTCCAAAATTACAGAATTTTATTATCAAATTGACATTTAAATCTATTGTATTATATTCAATATAATATAATGTTTAATTATATGAAGGAACAGAGATAAATTATTAAACCTAGAAATTATATATAAAGTGCAATCTAATATTGTTATACTATGCCAAATCTAATTCCATGCATACATAAATACATTAAAACAAAAACTGAATATGTAATCTTATTTAAACAAAATAATTTAATTTATATTGAAGAATATTATATTGTATTTTGTAATAATGATTAAACATCCTTCCAAAATACTTAATAAAGAATATCATTTACTAATACAATGGAACATAATTTTATATTGAAGTATAGTAATTAAAAAAAATGTTATAGTTTTTTTCTAATCTTTTCATTCTTTATTTCAAAAATTAAAAATATAAAAAAATAATTGAAAAATTTTAAAATTTTAGTCAATGTATTTAATTAATTTTACTTCAATAGACATTAAAAAGTTAATTTGTATGCACATGTATTTCTGTCATTTAATTTGTATTAATAACAATCAAAATATATTTGAAGATAATCTTTGCCTGTAAATTATCATTAGAACAATATGATATTCATTAACTAAATTGATAATTTTTTTATAATTTTAAATATTTAACAAAAACATTGCAACAAAATTTAAATAACAAAATAAATAAAATCAAAACATGCAACAGAAATTTTGCTGCAGGAAACAAGAATGAAAAGCAATCAGCATGTTCATGATCATTAGGAATAGAAATTTGATGTCCAGAATGGATGTAAAATAATCATCCAATAATCCTAATCCAGCAAAACTTCCCTTAGTGGTTTATTTTTTTGAATTAACTGCCAAATTAATAATAATTTTTAATTTACACTACGATGCCACCATCTGTCAGATTAATAATTATTAATTTAAATTTTAGGCTAAGGTGGCGCCATCTTAGCCTAAAAGCCTAAAGGTCTTGATCTCTTCCGGTCATAAATAGGTCAAACGAGGGAAAGATAGGAAGGAGAGACATCTGGAGAAATAGGCAAGGTGCTCTCTCAAAACAAACATGTTAGAAATATGACGACATTATGAGTTGTATTTCGATCGGTCAGTAGACTTTCTCCCAGTCCTAATAAATCGCTGAAAATGTTTACATCAGGTGTCTGCCAAATAGTCGCAGATCGGACACCTGACTCCGCGAATGTTTGAGAGGTAAACATCTAAATTCTCTCCTTGGAAAGAAGGGTCAGAAAAGGTAAAGAGTATATAAGAGCCATTGCCGCCCTTGATCGGTGCAGCTGCTGGTTCCAAGTATTCTCTGATTGTTCTATGGCGTATGTCCCACGATTTTCGTATAACAAAACTTTACAACATCCGACTCTATATCCAATGAGACCTACAAGCTCTTTCTAGCTTGCCCAGGAATATCTCAACTTCACTTGCAGATAATTCACCTACAGGAATTTTTCTGACAACTTTAGTGGATTTGTGACATCTATTGTCATTTGGATCCACCTTACTGGCCAGTGACCTCCAGCAATGAGTTACCTGTCAAGTCATCAATATTCCGTCCAGCATGCCAACTACCTTCTGAGTGTGTATTTTCGATTTCCTCCTAATAAGGACTAAAGACTATATATAAATATATCAGAGACTAAAGACATTTATTACTACCAATCGTCGTTGGTATCTTCTAGATTTACATCATTGGACATAGAGACAAGGTATCTCTTTCTCTAAATTGTGCGATCATCGATCACAGTATTTTGTGACAGAGATCTCTCTCTCTCTTTTTCTGAATAAAGGAAGTTGTTCATCTATGAACGTAGTCTTTGTGTTGATTTGCCGAACAGCACAATTATTACCTGTCCTTATCCACGTCTCCACTTCATACCGCTCGCCTATTTGTTGGCATCGTATACCACGATCCTGACTGGTATCAGATCCTGATTATCACTATATTTAAGCCTAACGCCTGTCTTTATCATCCTCGGTCCCACTTTAATAATATGAAATATAAAGAAAGAAAAAATATATATGCAAGTTTTCAAAAAAACAATATATATAAAACAAAAAAGAAAGAAAAAGTATACAGTCTATGTAACATTCATCTAATAATTATATCTTCCTTCCTTATTAAAAAGAAAAAAGTAGTTCAGTTAAAACGAGAACTACTTTTTTCTTTTTAATAATACCAATTTCACTTTCTGAACTTTTTTCTTCATTTAAAGTTTGTGTATCTTCTGGTCTCTTAAGAAATCTCTAATCTAATCCTCTGCAGTCTGCTACAAAACAATTTGTTCTTTAACACATACACTAAAAAAATTAAAAATAAAAAAGTTTTTCTTTTCTTTCACATTCTTCTATTGAAGAATAAAAACTTATTTTTTATCCAAGAACTGAATGTTTGGAACACAAAATACTCAATTGTTGCCAATTAACTCAATTTCAAATCAAAATCGAAAATAGACTGTATATCGTCCCTCGTGGCAAATTAGGGAAATTGCATCTATGACTAATTTTATTGGATGTGAGGAAAAGTTCTGTCGTTTTTGAACACATGCATTTCTATGCATTGTTGGTCCTTAGTAAGAATTCTGACTGGACTAAAACTTGTTTGAGCAGATAAGTTGCATATGATAGATCAGAGCTGTTCAAAAGGCGGCCTATCAAGCCATTTTGTGCGGCCCGCGAGGCTTTCAAGACTTGTGATACAATATTACTTTTTAATATTTTTCACTTTTTTTATTACTTTTTTAAGAGATTAATAAAAAAAATCCTAAAATTGAATTATATTAACTCAATTAATTAATTTTTCTTAATTATTAGTAATTATTTAATGACATAATCTAATCTAACATGACACAATCTAACCTATCCTAACACGATCTAACGTAACCATGAACCTAACCCATGGATGACCTAACCTAACATGATCAAGCTATCAATGGCATCACATTTTTATAAGACTTTCAATCATACCAATTTTAGTATTAGCTATTTCAGTTTAAAGTTTTGAATTGTGACTGTATTTAAGTTATTTTTTGGTTTCTAACACTTACTATTTCAGTGATTGTGTTACCATTGTTGTGAGATTCTGTTTAATTTTATTTTACGTTTTAATTTAATTTAATTTTTATTTTACCATGAGTTCGTTGCATTTGTGAAATGAGTGAGAAAAACGTAAAATAGAAAATGAAAATTGAATATATTATAGTAGCAGTGGAAAATACTTTTTCATAACAAATCACATAGGTAAACTCTTTGTTTAACAAACGTTTTCCTAACTTTTGTGATTTTGGTCAGAAAAGGTATCCGCGTTTGATAGTATTTATTTGTGTGAAGATGCATTTTCTAACATGAAGGTAGTTAAGAATCAATTCAGAACCTGTCTTGGAGATTCTTCTCTTTTACATTTTACATATACCATGGATAGCTACAACAGGAATTGATATAAATATCCAGCCCTTGTAAATGCTGCTGCCTGCCCTCATTTATCACATCAAATAAGGCACATACATAATTTTTATATTTTTTAACTGTTAATATTTTATAACTTTTTATTAACATGTTTAATGGATGCAATTTGGTAAATATAATTTTGTAATAAGGTTTGTTTAACTTAATCTGGAAATAAAATTGGTTTCCAAAAATCATTATATTTATGCATTCCGTTTGTTGAGAAAATAGGTTATCAAGTGCCAAAGTCCTTTCCCTTTTTTTTGTAACTGCGGCCCTCCATATCTCTAGTAAACATGGTTATGGCCCTCGGGTTCATTATAATTGGACAGCACTTTGGCATATGATTTATGGACATTATTTCGAATAATATTCAGTTTCCTTAAACTTTTAGAACCATTAACATAGTGAAGAAAAAGTCCTCTTAAGACATTATACACTGTAGGAGTTCCAAAAAGGAAATAACATGATTGAGGCAGCAAAAAACTTGTGTGAATTGTTTGGAGAAGCCGCAGTAACAGCTGGACATGCTAAAGATGCTTTACAAAATTTCGTTTGGGTGATTTTTCTATGAAAGATGAACCCAGATCAGGAAGGCCATCAAATGTCAATGACAAAGTGCTCCTCATTATGATCAGGACAAATCCCACATTAACTTCCGTAGATGTAGCCTTCAAGCTTGGAATTCATCAGACAACTGCTTTGCATCACATTAAAAGGCTTGGTTTTGTGTCAAAACTCTGCTTGGATACTGCACGAATTAAGCGAGGAAAATTTAATGGATAGAATTTCCTTATGTTTTTTGAATCTTGCTTGTCAAAAAAGGAGCCGTTTTTGGACCACTTGGTGACTGGAGATGAAAAGTGGATTTTGAATCTTGCTTGTCAAAAAAGCAGCCGTTTTTGGACCACTTGGTGACTGGAGATGAAAAGTGGATAGTTTACAAAAACATGGTAAGAAAAATATCCTATGTTTACAGTAGGGAAACTCCACCGTCTACATCAAAAGTAGGTGTGCATCAGAAGGAGGTTATGCTGTGTTATTGGTGGGACCACAAGGGTATAGTACATTATGAGTTGCTGAAAGAAAATGAAATGGTCAATGCTGATCATTATTGTACACAACTTGATGTTTTGAAGAGAGAAATTTAATGTAAATGTCCATCTTTGGCCAATAGAAAGGGTATAATGTTTCATCATGACAATGCTATGCACCTATTCAGATCACTACAAAACTTTCTTGATGGAAATGAGTACACAAATTTTGAGTGTGTCCAAATGGCAGTGGAGGACTATTTTGCCTCCAAAAATGAGTACTTCTCCAGGGGATTGGATAAGCTTCCAGAATACTGGCAAACAGTTTTAACTAACAAAGGAAATTATATTTTGGATTAAATTTTAAATAAAAAGTGAAAAAGTAATCTTGTTTTCTTAAAAAAAATGACAGAACTTTCCCTTACACCCAATAGTATCTCTAATTAAAAAAAAAAAAAAAAAACAAAAAAAAAACTTTCCCTTATACTCAATAGCAAAGTATTTCCCAATGATTGCTTTTTTATGCATGTAGTGTGTGTCTATAGTGTGGATTTACAAAAATTAATGAAAATGTTTTGTGTTGTATTAGAGTAAATGTAATTTTCTAAATGTGTTAAATAAAACTGGTGTTATAGAAGTACTATGTTATATGAGATTTTCTGCAATTTTCTAATTGTGTTAAAGTGAAACCGTTTTGTAGAAAACATGTTATACTAAGGTTACCTGTATTTATTTAAAGAAATTACCATTAAAATAATGATCCAATGTCTTATTATTAGTTACTTAAAGTATTTTCTCTTACGACCCTTTTTTTTTACTAAGAGACTAGGATATATTTTAAATTTTAATCAGATTATTAATTCCAATAAAGTTCAATATCAGCACAGCACAAACAGCAGTGAATAAAAAACAAGATTTATTAAAAAACAGCAAAAACGTTTTCGGTATTTTGCTATACCATCCTCAGTTACAAACTTACAACACATTAGAACAGTTTTTAAACAGAATTCTAGAACAACGTAGTATGAAAAAACTGTTCTAATGTGTTGTAAGTTTGTAACTGAGGATGGTATAGCAAAATACCGAAAACGTTTTTGCTGTTTTTTAATAAATCTTGTTTTTTATTCACTGCTGTTTGTGCTGTGCTGATATTGAACTTTATTGGAATTGATAATAATTGAATAAATGAAGAATTTTTAGATTATTAATTATTGTTATTTATAAATTTATTTTTAAGAAATATCTAGATTTAAATTATTAGACTGATTAGATGATTTTGTATTTGCAAATTATTTATTTTTATAAATACAAAAAAAAAAAAACAATTCTTATAGTATTATAATTTGTTATTTTATTAAAAGTTTGATACAATTCTAATTGCACTTTGTTGTTTGATATATTATAGAAAGTCAACTACGGGGTAGTTATGGAAATTCTTGTCTTCCAACTCAAGGGGATTATTATTCTACTTATCCATTTGGTAGCAATCCTCCAACACCACCTGCTTCTTTACCTCCAACACCACCCCCATTTCGCAATTATTATTCACAAGAATTTCCACATCGTACAAGAGGTATGTTAATGATAAAAAAGATTAATATAATCATTTTCCAGTATATTATATTCTTTATTCTAAATTATTTTTATTACATTATATATTGGATGAAAATCCAGTATGCAACATATAGGACATTCAGTTTCTGGGTATTTTGCTGATATTTCCAAAAATTATTTATATTCTTATAAGTTGACTTCTTGTATTGATAATTTTTACTTTTTAATCAATAAATATGTTTTTATTTTATTTATTTTTCTTTAGCTAGAGATTTTATAAAATTTATTGATTAATCCAATATAAGTTAATCTTTATTTCTTAGAATCTTGACTGATTAAATTAATTTAAGTATTAAAATCTATTGTGCAATTTTTTAATTGTTTCTATGGTAAAGGACAAAAGTTAACAATGTTTGAATGAATGAAAGTAAAATTTTATAAATGAATATATATAGGTAGTCCTTGCTTATGAAGGGGTTCAATTTTGAATTTCTGTCATAATTGAAGAGTGTGATCTGAAAACACGTTAAGTCCATTTTTGTTAATTTTCAGGAGAAGCAAAATATGAATTGAGAAAATACTTACGTGAATGATTATCTACTATCAGATATCGTGTTTCTAATTCATATACATGCACTTCTCAGTAAAATCTTGAAATCAGTCATCATTAGTTTTTAAATACACAATGACTAAATAAAATGGTATCAATGGAAACTCGCTAAGTCCAAGGACTGAACGTGTTTTCAATTACACTTGTTATTCGTTAGAAGAAAAACTAAATTTATTTTGATAAGTATTAAAATATAGTCGATTCTCGGTATTCAAAGATTCCCTATTTACAATATCGGTTATTTTTGAAAATTTATTTGTACCACAGATTCGATTTTCGCGGAACTTTTGTGCATATTCGCGGATTATTGCTGATCGGCAAAAATGCTGTTATAAATGTTACTCTTACTCGAAATCTCAGTCCTTTTGCCTGAAAAGTCTCATTATCTATCATTCTCACTCCACAGATCACAGGTAGGCCAAAAATGTACCAGTATGTATTCTTGGGGAAATTCAAACATTTATTTTTAATACTTCATGGGGAAGTTCTGAGGCCTTCTCCATGAGTGCACTATACTCATGGGAAAGACCCCAGAATATATATTTAATCATTCCAAATTAGGAAATACTAAATCTCAATTTACAAGAGCTAAAATTAGCTGGTCATTGTTATCCAATTCCGGTGCCGTGCGTAGATTTCTGGTGGCGTATCATATAGTAACACAATGTAACTTTAGATAGAGATAAATAGGAAAAATATTTAAAAAAAACAGTGGTGAACAAAAGTATTGATACCCCCTCCATTTTACTAGATTAAATACAGCTCATTCGCAAGTATGAATTTTATTCAGCATAACGTTTTCGGACTGTATTAGTCCCTCATCAGTGCTGCTAAACATTACCTAATCAGCATAACGTTTTCGGACTGTATTAGTCCCTCATCAGTGCTGCTAAACATTACAAAAGAACATCGACATATAATTTTTTTATTATTCTGGCAGTATTAGTGTTTGAGGTTAATATAACGTTTTAAAACCGTGTTTATTGAAATCTCTATAATAAGTTATGCTGTAGCGATAAATTTTATAAAATTTATTGCATAAATTGTTATAGGGAAAAAATAAACCTAAAAATTGCTGTGGACAATTGTATTGATACCCTAAGAATTTTAAAAATAAACTTATTCTTTCTATTTTTGTTTTAAATAATTTCAATGGAAAACTCAAAATCGAAAATAGACTGTATATCGTCCCTCGTGGCAAATTAGGGAAATTGCATCTATGACTAATTTTATTGGATGTGAGGAAAAGTTCTGTCGTTTTTGAACACGTGCATTTCTATGCATTGTTGGTCCTTAGTAAGAATTCTGACTGGACTAAAACTTGTTTGAGCAGATAAGTTGCATATGATAGATCAGAGCTGTTCAAAAGGCGGCCTATCAAGCCATTTTGTGCGGCCCGCGAGGCTTTCAAGACTTGTGATACAATATTACTTTTTAATATTTTTCACTTTTTTTATTACTTTTTTAAGAGATTAATAAAAAAAATCCTAAAATTGAATTATATTAACTCAATTAATTAATTTTTCTTAATTATTAGTAATTATTTAATGACATAATCTAATCTAACATGACACAATCTAACCTATCCTAACACGATCTAACGTAACCATGAACCTAACCCATGGATGACCTAACCTAACATGATCAAGCTATCAATGGCATCACATTTTTATAAGACTTTCAATCATACCAATTTTAGTATTAGCTATTTCAGTTTAAAGTTTTGAATTGTGACTGTATTTAAGTTATTTTTTGGTTTCTAACACTTACTATTTCAGTGATTGTGTTACCATTGTTGTGAGATTCTGTTTAATTTTATTTTACGTTTTAATTTAATTTAATTTTTATTTTACCATGAGTTCGTTGCATTTGTGAAATGAGTGAGAAAAACGTAAAATAGAAAATGAAAATTGAATATATTATAGTAGCAGTGGAAAATACTTTTTCATAACAAATCACATAGGTAAACTCTTTGTTTAACAAACGTTTTCCTAACTTTTGTGATTTTGGTCAGAAAATGGTATCCGCGTTTGATAGTATTTATTTGTGTGAAGATGCATTTTCTAACATGAAGGTAGTTAAGAATCAATTCAGAACCTGTCTTGGAGATTCTTCTCTTTTACATTTTACATATACCATGGATAGCTACAACAGGAATTGATATAAATATCCAGCCCTTGTAAATGCTGCTGCCTGCCCTCATTTATCACATTAAATAGGTACATACATACATTTTTATATTTTTTAACTGTTAATATTTTATAACTTTTTATTAACATGTTTAATGGATGCAATTTGGTAAATATAATTTTGTAATAAGGTTTGTTTAACTTAATCTGGAAATAAAATTGGTTTCCAAAAATCATTATATTTATGCATTCCGTTTGTTGAGAAAATAGGTTATCAAGTGCCAAAGTCCTTTCCCTTTTTTTTGTAACTGCGGCCCTCCATATCTCTAGTAAACATGGTTATGGCCCTCGAGCTAAACAGTACAGTACGACTGAGTTTATAGTAAAACCTCCATCACGTGTTACAAAATTGGGAAAATCAATATGGTAGCTGAAAAGCAGTAGTAGTGCACACACTAGTTTTATTAGCATATTGTGTAAATAACTTCCACTCCTGGTTGAACTACTCCCCTAGGCAGAAGACTAGAGCAGTATTTTATTAGAATAAAAGATCATCTATTTATCTGAATAAAAAATAAAAATTCTTTAACATTAATACGACAAATAATTTATTATTATAATTTGCTTGATTTTAAAGGCTATATTTTAAATAGATAAAACAGTATTTAATGATAAACTATTGATTTTGTTGATCTTTACTTAATTTTATTGTACTTGTAGACGAAAAACTGCTTATACTCTTATAAACTTTAAATAAAAGAACATAAATTAATATGGTTTAGAATGAAATTGGCTAATTAAAAATACATCTGACGACACTAGTGGGAAAAAACAAAATTACTTTCTGAACAATCCAATAAATGACAGACTGATTTGCTACAATTTCTTGATTTAAAAAAAAAAAAAAAATTATATTAAAGTAAGCTATATACCAATGAACTGATATATTTAGGAAATTTCAAAGAATGTCAAGATTAGTCAATAGTATACAGTTATCACAATATAGGATGGTTGAAGTATCCTACAATTCCATACCAAAATTTGAAATATTTTCCATTAGCCTAATTCAACAAAAGTTTTATATTCAACTTAAAAACTAAAAATAAGAAACATGACAGTATTAATGATCAACTGTAAAAATATGGGAGTGGAATATGTTTTTCAATTACAAGTAGTTATCGATTTATGATGGGATTATGTTTTGATAATCCCATCATATGTCAGGAATGACCCATGATAGTAATAATTTTAGAAGTAATAATAGACAATGGAATACTGAATCCTTTAAGATGTTATCATCATCTGGATTTGATCCTGGGTCCTCAAGGAACTCAAATTCCCAAGATAGTAAGTGATTGCTTTACTGCATTTTTAATTAAACAAAAAAAAATTTCTAGCCAATGGCTATGAAAATAGCCAAGTTCAGAATATCATAAGTCAAGGACTATCAAGTTCAAGATAATTTGCATAAATTTTAAAGAACATTTAAAAATTCCAACAAAAACATAAAACAATTAAGATTCTCTTGTTGCTCCATTTTTTTCAATGATTCTTTTTTAAATTTATATTAGAATTTTTTCCTCCTACAGAATATTTTTTATTCTTGTCTTTTGCTTTTTCATTATCTTTTTCAAAAATAGATTAAAGATTTAAATTAAAGCTGAATCTAAACAAAGTTATAAACAAAAAATGCAGCGTTTTCAAAAAAACTCTTCAAAAGGCTACTTTAGATCTTTATGGTTAATTGGTGTGACATTTAAAATTAATGGCTTACAGGAAAAAAAAATTATCTGAAATAGAAGGGGAGGCCAAAAAGTTCTTATTCTCACCATGTTGTAGGTATGCTGTGATAGATTACTGTTTTACTAATATGTATACCTTTTTTGGGATTGCCTCATAAATAATATGATAATGGTGAATATATTAACTTTTATAATTTCTTTAAATTATTTGCCTCAATATTCAAAATTAGATAATAACTATAAATGATAGTAGTTTTATAAATTTGAAGTATAAGTTTTGTATAGAAAAAATTCAGTTTATTGAATTTCAATATAATTTATAAAAAAAAAAAATTTCAAATATT